>APFE030877108.1:514022-547861 GCA_000404065.3 Pinus taeda | reverse complement strand
TTCTCATACTCGTAGAACCACTCTCTATGGGGGTGAAGTGAAAGGATGCACTTGAGTCAATCAACCATGCCTCATGATCTACATGTGTACTTGAAGAAGCCAAGTACACATCCCCACCTTCATCTGAGGTGGTTTTCGCCTCTGCAGAAGGAGCATCATCAGATCCCTTTCCTTTATCAGGAGCTTTAGATTTACACTCCCTTCGGAAGTGCCCTTCCTTTCCGCATTTCCAGCACACCACCTTTGTAGGTTTTCCTGGAGATTTAGATCTCCCTCTAGATTTAGATCTCCCACTCGATGACTTATTTTTGTTTCTATCTGGGACCGTCCTCATACAGACAAGGCATCACCATTCTGGTTGTCCATATTTTTCTGTCTCATCTCCTCCGTCAGCAAGGCTGAGACTATTTCATCAAACTGCAAAGCAGTTGCATTACTACCTATTGCAATAACCAAACTATCCCACGAATCTGGTAGAGAACACAACAAACTGATGCACTTATCTTCATCTGAAATTTTAATATCAACAAATAATAACTGACTTACCACAGTATTAAATGCATTCAGATGCTCTGTCACCGAGTCTCCATCTTTCATCCTCAGGTTATACAGCCTTTTCCGCAGGAACAATTTATTCACCAGAGACTTAGATTGGTACAAAGTCCCTAACTTGTCCCACAAAGCCTTCGTCGTAGCTTCCCCTGATACATTCAGCAATACTGAATCTGAGACACACAATCTTATTATGCTCTTTGCCTTCCGATCCAACTTCTTCCATTCTTCATCGGTCACTCCCATTTGTTTAGTACCCGGATCTACTGCGATCCACTGATCTTTATCCACCAACAAATCCTCCATCTTGAGTTTCCACAACTTCAAACTCTGGACCATTGAACTTCTCAATCTCTATTTTTCCTGCTTGCCAACTCCTTTCACCACTAGAATCGATCCGAGATCTCCCACTGAACAGGGTCTAACAATAGGCCCGAGCAAAACCCCTCAGCACAAAGGCGTCCCCTTGAAGCCAAAACAGCTCTGATAACAAATGTAGGTTTAACCCCGTACAAAAAACTACCTGCATACGAATTCTAAATCACATAAAAATAAACAATGCGAGAGCATAACACATAAAAACACATATGCACAGAGATTTTCCCCTGGATCCCAAAACCAAGACTACCAGCTTGATTTTTCATTATATTCCTTTCAATGTTACAATACATATTTATACATGTTGAAGCATCCAATACCATGGACCAAAAATCATCGCGTCGAAAACCATGGACCGAAAACCATCGCTTCCAAAAAACATGTGTGAGAATCATGCAAAAAACCATAGGTGGGTCCACCCAACCTAACATAGGTCAAAAACCAAAATTTTCCGGGGCGCTGCCCCGGACCCCATAAAGTGGTGTTACGGGTACCCCTCAAACCCCCTGTTAACTATGTGGAAAGAATATAACACAACCCAACAAATATATGATGAATTAACTAAATCATAAGCTCACTAGATATATGCTGGTTGCCTTAAGAATAGTTGCATGCACATGCAAGTTCCCTTCACTAACATAGCATATATAAATCTGATTATGGAAATGAAAAAGTTATTGATTTGTAAATAATCATTCACCCCCCCTCTCAGTATTATTTCCAACAATTGCTATTAGAGCAAGTCCTTTGGCAGAATCTTGATCGCTTGAAGGAGATCCGTAGTAACAATGGGAAAGAAGCAAAAGAAGAAAGCACCTCAAAGAAGAAGACATCTCAAAGGAAATATGATAGTGGGAGAAATTATTGGGGGCTATGTGGAAGCAACTCTTCAGATTCAAAATCATCTTAGAATGAAGATGAATTAGCAAAAGAATTATTAGGTATGAATTTATTGTCCTTTGGTGATACATTTCTCTGTTCATTTGAAGATAATGAATGTGATAGCGAAACAACCGAATTTTCTCTTATTGGTGAAAGAGAAATAGAGGCAGAATTTAAAAATCTCATAGACACAATTAGAGATCAACAAGATCTATTGGACAAAAGGGAGTGTACCTACAAAGAAGGGATTACAATGTTAAAGGCTTAGTTAAAGGAAAAGGAGGTTCAAATTCAAAGGCTGCAGGATGAAGTGACTTCATTGTGAAATGAAGTAAGTGAAAAGGGTACAACAATCAAGAGACTTAAAGATAGATCCAGTTACTATGAAAGTCTTGAAGCCAAGATCCTCCCTCTAAAAGAAGATCTTGAAAAAAATAAGCAGAATGAGAACTACTCCAAGCTTTTGAAGAATAAGAAAATGAAGTTCTTGAATTAAGGCAACAAGTGGAAGAAGGAAGAAAAGTTGAATAAATCATGAAGAAGAAGTATCTTGAAAAGGAAGTGCAATATCGGGTTGAGGTAAATATCCTAAAATGTGAATTAGAAGAAAAGGATAAACTTTTATGATTTCAAGATAGTACTAAGATTTTGGATGATATTCTTAGTAGTCAAAGGTCTCCTGCCATCAAATCTGGTCTTGGTTTTCATGAAACTGTTAAAGGTGAATCTAGCTCACAAACTGAAGCAAGGAACTCTAGTGAAAAATCTGAAAAAACTCAATAAGGAGATAAAAGGTCAACCCCATCAACAACCAAGGAAATAAATTCTTCAAAGAAAATATTTTACTCCTAACTGTGGAAGTGATAGTTGGTTATTTCCTCCAATGAATAATGTTGAATGTTTTATATGTCATAATTTTGGACATGTTGCAGTGAGATGCAGAAGTAGAATGGTTCAAGACCATCACACAGAAATATCATTAGCTTCCAAGTACTTTAAGGGATGTTGTTTTTCTTGAAATATGTTTGGTCACAAAGTCATTGACTGCTATAGAAGGAATATGAAACATATAAGATGTTATGCATATAAAAAGTTTGGACATATAGCAAAGGAATGCGGGGGAAAATTTTGGGCAACATACCAAAAGAAGAAAACATCATCACACTCGAAGATATGGAGGAAGAAGGAAGTACAATCAAAAAGATGTGGCATAACATAGTGTACAGACATAACAGACTCAGGGGAAGCTGAAAGTGTGAAACTTCAGCATTCTAAATCTCATACGCAATCTTCATGAAGACAAGTAACGTATATACATGAGTTCAAAGTTGCACAATCATGTATATGTTGGCTTAAGGAAAAAGCAGTGGGACAGACTCAAATAAAAAAAGGGTCTGATATGGTTCAGTCAAATTATCTGCTCTGTTTGATGATGGTTAGAATCTGATGATGATATGTGGAAATGTGTTGATCCTCATAAGTTGTTGATGACTTGATGTATATCTGATTGATGATGATGCCTTGACATTTCTTACTGACATATGCAATGATTAGATCTGACAGTGAACAGGTGGCACAGGTTTAGGAGGAGAATATACTAGGCTTGTAATATTGCATTGTTGACATTATGTTTAGAATTATTTGGTACCGAATGATTCTTATCAATGGTGATTATCCTTATACAGCTAAAGCGTTTAAATGATACATCATGCTATGTTTCAGTTATAAGTTGCCTATGATGATGATACTTATATTGCTTGGGGTTACATAGTTGTTATTCAGATTAGATTTATGGGTGATTGTGGATGAATTTTGATGATGCATATAGTACATATATGTTCCTTACATGGTGATATTCATAAGGACAAGGAGAAGTACAAATCTTGAGTACACAACTTCATTATTTTTATGATGAGCCACTCGTTTCTTTTATGCTGCTATCATTCCTTCAAAGATGGATAAAGTTCATATGGTGCAATTATGGTGCAGGATTCATATGGTTCTTGGCTCTCACATGGTTGAGGATTGTTGTTGTTGATGGTATCAAGAAAGTTTCAAACATGAATATGAGCTCATCGTTTGCTAGATGGATATACAGTATGCTAGATACATGGATGATTACTATCATATTGATAAATATTGTTGGTTGGCCAAGAGAATGGTGTTATTGCAGGCATATCCATTTGAAGACATGAATATTCAGAGACATGGCTTACTTATTCACATAATGATGATGACTTCTTACTTTATGATGATAGGTTTGATATTCACATCTGTTGATTATCATGGTTGATATATTGAGGGTTCTTGTGGAAAGATCATGCAGTTCTAGATGATGATGTTATGATCATAGATAATGACTATGGTGTTTTCACATACATATGTTATGATGTGAATGATTGGAGATATGGCATATGCTTAGTTGATTCATGGAAGGTTATGATAATGCTCTTTCTACTAAGGAAACAGAGCAAGTTGATATTGATGAGATCAAGAGGATGAATTGATATCTATATGTAACATACTTTGTCACAAGTTGATGGTAATTATATTGTCATATCTTGGGAAGTAATGATGGGAATATACAGGTTGTGGTCTGAATGTTGATTGATAGATGCTTATGGTGTAGATCATACATGGTGTATGATAGTTGTTGATGACTATCATGGTCTTGCCTAGATCTCTGGTCTGCATTATAAATGTCATCATTCGATGTAAAGGTCATATAAACACCCATGATGTAATATATATTTGTCTATCGTAGTCTATTAATGAGTCCCTTTTGGTCATATGATGTAATTTGTACCCCCACTATGCATGGGAAGGATGATGCAATAATTGCTATATTTCAGTCATGTATAAACAATTGGTATATCCACATTTTGTTGGGTCAATGAGTCAAATTTGATATATCCACACTTGGTTAGGAGATTGATGTATCTATGAGTCATTGATGATAGGAAGGTCAAACTCACATAGTTGAGTTATAGAGTCATGCTATTATTTTGAAAATATTTTTGTAGACTCTGCATGTGTTCAGGGGGAGCATGGATGGTTTAGTGCATCACAACATGTACAAAGGGGGCTTTTAATAAGCAAATTCAACATGTGCCTAGGCGGAGCATGATCAATGTTTATATTCAGTTGTTTAGATATGAAAGCCTTCACTTTAGTCAGCCCTTGCCCTTGATATCAAAGGGGGAGAATATCTTGGTCCACCCTTTGCCCTTGATGTCGAAGGGGGAGAGTATTTTGGTGTTGCTTATTATCTCTAATAGTTTCTACAACTTGTAGTAATCGACACCAACATGGTTGCCATCATGTCCAAAGGGGGAGATTGTTGGCATTATGATACATGTGTTGTACTTGATGGAAACCCACTTATAGCATAACAACTCACTTGTATATGGTAACTAGATGAATCTACAGGAGAGATATCAGATGTGACAGAATGCATGGAAGTTGTGTTTACAGATGTGACAAAATACAGGGCAGTTCAAAGGAATCATTTCAGAAGTAAGATGGCAAATTATAGTGTAAGAGGTCTATTCAGTGGTAACAGGGCACTGGGATATAAGAATAAGAAGATGAAACTAAGGTCTACTGATCATAATAAATAAGGTAAAGGAAAAGGTTGATGTAAAGAAATTTAAGAAGTATATGCAGGTCCAATTAGTCAAAACAGCGTATACACGCTGGTCCACAAAACAAAAAGAGTGTATACATATAAACACACTTTCACAAGAGGAAAAAAGCGTACATGTTAGAAAGCTAAGGTATTGATCCAAGGTATTTGGTCTGATGTATTTGGTCTAAGGTATTGACCCTAGGTATTTGGTCCAAGGTATTGGTCCTGAGTGGTTTTGGTCCAAGGTATTGAGAAAAGCCTAAAACTATATAAGGAGGAGAAGATCATTAGGCCAGGGTGTACAAGTAATGAATATCTAATGAAGGGTAAGATCAAGAGAATATATGCATGTTATGGGTTTTTGATGCTTAGCTTGATCTCAACTAAGTATGCACCTAAGTGTTTGATAATGGATGAGATCTAGTGATGGATCAGGATCATAATGACTTATCATTATGTGATTTGACATTGGATGGGCTAGATCTGATTTCTAACACATGGTTTATCCTTTATATGTGATGGTATGGGTATGTCTGAAGTCAGGAATTGTAGCGAAGTTATAAGTAGGTATTTGTAGATCTATACATTGGTTTGCTTTGATGAAGGTGCATATACATGTTGGTTCGGCTCTTCCATGTAGCATATGCAAAAGAAAAGCTTGATGTTCAGGGATGACTGATATATCAGATCAACACTATTGTTTTGTTGTTGTATTTCTGCTATTTGGCAATGATGTCTTCTTAGATCTCAAAGTAGAACTAAATGTATAAGGAAATTGAGTCTGATTGATTGATTGATTGAGAAGGAAGGGTGATCCTTGTTGCTATCTGTTTAGAACTCTATAATATGATAGTAGATCTTCATATTGTCACTGATTGGTAAAGTTTGTGGTTCATAGGTTTTATTATTCAGTATCTTTAGAGGTATATGTAGGTTGGGCAAAATGAAGTAGCATATACATGCAAGCTTACTTCATTAAAGGATAGCATACATTCTGACACATGTCTTTTGAGGTTACAATTAGTTCTGGTTGTTGATGCAACATTCTGTGTTCCAATCTATGTACTGGTTACAGTGATCTATCTGTTCCAGTTGATTGGTAGAATTTGATTAAGTTTGAATGTATGGTTGATTCAATTGTGTCAGAGGTTCAGAGGTTTCTATGATTGATTGTTTCAATTATATCAGATATTGATGATTGGGTTTTAGTTGTATCAGAGATTGATTGGGTTTTAGTGATTGATTGATGTGGTTAATGATGGTGGATCAGGATCATAAATGAAATATCATTATGTGGTTTAATCATGGATAGTATAGATGTGAATACTGATGCATGTTTTATTCTATAAATGTTATGATCTGGGTATGACTGAAGTCTGTAATAGCTGTGAAGTTTTAAGTTAGTATTTGTAGATTTGTACATTGTTTTGCTTTGGTAAAAGCACATATACACACTGGTTAGTCACATCCAAGTAGCGTATACATTATGAAGTATGATATTTGAAATTGCAGTTGGATCTGGTTGTTGTTGTAGAGTTCTGAGTTCTGCTTTATGTTCAGGGGACTGCATTCTGGTGACAGTGTACTAAATGTTCAAGTTGATTGATTGTGATTTGCTTCAGTAATGATGGGTTGTCGTTGATCGATTGATTCAATTGTGGTTGATTCAAAGATTGATGATTTAGTTCAGTGATTGGTTGATGCAGATGTATTTGATGGTTGTATTGTAGTTATGATTTTGAGCTTCAATGTTGTTCCAGGAGTATGCAATCTGAAAATTTATGAAACGAGGTACTTGGAGAAAGAGAGAAGGGCGTAGCCTTCTATAGGATGGTGCTTACGTACTAGTAAACATATTGGCTAGTACCAGAGCCAGGAGGTTGGAGCTCCCTTCTAGTAGTAGCTAGAAAACGAGTGAAGGTTGGAATATTCTATAGGTCGATGCCTATGTACTAGTAAATATATCAACTAGTACAAGAGCTATGGGGTTGTGGCTCCTTTCTAGTAGAAGCTAGAGAATGAGAAAAGTTTGTAGCCTTCTACAGGTGGTAGCATGCGTACTAGTATGAGTCTGCACTAGTACAGTGTTGTAAACATATTTTCTTATTATTAAAAAAAGAGAGAGATGATAACAGCAGGTGGTTTTCACCCACATTAGGTTTCCACCTTAAATCTTCATGTTCATGGGTGTTGCTTATGTGTGATGGTTTATTCTCTTATTACTGCACATGGTTACTGTTTAATGTTGAATAAAGTATGGATGCACTAATTAAAGATCAACATATGATGAATTAAATGAATCATAAACTCACTGGATATATGTTGGTTGCCTTAAGAATAGTTACATGCACACGCGGGTTCCTGTCACTGAAGTAGCGTATATAAATCTGATTATGGAAATGAAAAAGTTATTGATTTGTAAATACTAATTCACCCCCCCCTCTCAGTATTATTTCCAACACCTTATGTGACCTCCAATGCTTAAATCCGAATTCCCTTCAAGATATGGAACAAGATTTGGATAAAGGACAAAGAGGATATGTGTCTCATCATTACCTCTTTGATTTGTAACTCTATACGTGTCTCATCATTAACTATTTGAGTTGTAACTGTATGAGATTGTCTAGGGATCTAGAGAGAGAATAATGGACCTCCATTAATGATGTATCTTCTTATATTCTTTTATATATAGGAGAGCCTTCTCCTTTCAAAGGCATGTGTAAAGTTTGAGAAATTCTCATGTTTTGAATATAGAATTTGGATTTGGAACCATGCTCATGAGTGATGTTCACTTTGATTTTCTTATTCTTGCATTTGGAGCCTCTCAAATTTCCATCTCTCATGCCTTTGGATTGGCCACCTACAATGTGTGAGATTTATTGTTTTTCATAGATTAAGATTTATTTTCTTCATAGATTAAGATTTACTTCTTTCATATCTTTTCCTATGTGAGAGGTTAAGAGTGATTGTTTTTATTTTCTTTCACATCTATATGTTAAGAGTGGATTTTTTTATGTCATGTGGTTTTGATTGTTTATTTCATAAGATCCTGGTTTGATAATATACACATGATCCCTTAGAGTAGATTTCATTTCATGCAATTTCACTTCTGAAAGAGTGGCGTGCTTTTCAATTCCTACAAGTGTGGTAGATTAAGATTTCAAATTTGTGCACTGTACTATAATTTATTTTGAATTGTTTCTTTAATTAGAATAGATTAATTTGGTTTTTCCTTATTTGGTTTCGTATTTATGTTGGTCTAAATTTGAATTTAATTTCTAACATATACAGTGGATGCACACTTCACAAGTTTTAAGAAACCCCTGAGTTGACAATTAAATGATAGGTAATTAATTTGCCTCAACATTTTGGCACCATTTCCAGGGAATTGTGCATAGGAACTAGCTTTCAGTCTAGAGTTCATATTTTTTAGTTTTTTTAGATGCATGATTAAAGCATGTAGATGCATAAACCATTTATATATATCTATATATATATATATATATATATATATATTATATATATATATATATATATATATATATATATATATATATAAACTTCAATCACATACCACCCCCACTATATCACGTGATACAGTAAGAGCCACACATCCACATCATGAATTCTTATTTTTGTAGGTTGAAAATATGAGAAAGTAGGATGAAGGAATGAATGGAGATGATGACAATGAGGAATATTTGTTTGGATTTCCCATTCAAGAAACTAATTTCAATGTTTAAATGAAGAAAAACCCTCCATATGTACTTCCTAACTTCAAAGGTATGAGATCAGAAGACCTAGAAACTTTTCTTTTTGAATTTGAGATCATTTGTAGATCTTATGGCTATTCATTACACATTCAAAAATTAAATTGTTTCCAACAACATTGAAGGATAAAGCTCTTAGATGGTTCATGACTTTAGGAACAAATTTTATAAGGACATGGGATGATATGAAAAGATTATTTTCGGAAAAATATAAAAATAATTACAAACATCATGACCTTAGAAATGAAGTCTTTAAGATGAATAAAAAAGAGGATGAAAATCTAGAAGACATAGTGGAGAGATTTACTTATAATATCAAAAGATCGAAACTACATAATTGAGGATCATACATATTAAAAACTATCCTACTAAATGCTATAAAGGATGAATGGATTGATCTTCTTAACCTGGTGGAGAAAAGAGATGTTTATCAATTGTCATTTCAAGAGATTTGTGAACTATGAAAATACATATCAAGAGGAAAAGAAAAGTATGGAAGATCTCCTCAAGACCTAGTTACAGCAAGGCAAAGTAAGTTGACAATGAGATTGGTAAGTCAAACTGAGCTTAAAAATTTTCTAAACATTATTGATCATTTAAATGAACAAATTGAGATGTTAAGAATGCAAAACAAGCAAAAAGTTGAAAATTTTGCTTTGCATGAATGTCCACTTGATAACATTACAATCTGTAAAATTTCTGTGGGATCACATACTACTAAATATTGCCCATCATTACGAGGGTTATAAGCAGTTTACCACAAGGATAATGGAGTGAATTAAGCAAAAGAGCAACTATGTTATGTAGCTCCAAGAGGACAATGGCAGCCTCATCAGCCCAATATGATGCAATATGCTTGTGCACAATTTTAGGGTTATGCACAACAATCTCAAAGTAATTGGCAAACACCTTTTCCTTAGCAACCTTGGCCATCTCAATCCAAACCTCGAAAAAAACTTGGAAATAGGGTTGGAAAGAGCCTTACAAAGGAAATCCACCATCTATTGAATCTTTCCCTCACTATTCTCAATACCAATATCAATGTTATCCATACCATTCACCTCCACCACAACATCAATTTCACCCTTAGTTAATTTGAATTCAACCTTTCCCATTACTTGCACAACCATTTCGAATCCTCAACAATAAAACCCCTCAATCCACTTACAATGATGAGGTATTGCAAAATGATTCACTAGCTGCCATTGAAAAACAACTACCAAAAGAATAATATTCAGATAAGGTCCAAGAATCATGGATGCTCGTCGATAAAGAGAAGTTGTTGGAACCTAAGATTGAAAAGTTTCATGCATACCTATCACTAGATTCAATTAATGGAGATCACATTTCTGAGGACTTAAATGGCATGATAGAAGGAATCCAAAGAAAACAAGATTATGTTGAATCTTGGTTCAAGACATTCATTGGATCCCAGTATTCCATTCTTTAGTATCTTATGACATCATCTCAATCAAGACAGTTGGTCTCTCATACACTGGTATGTATCAAAGAATATATTTCAAACCTGCATATGAGTATACATATTATTTCGTTACACACATGGCTCCATTGGAAACATTCATATACTAAAAAATTAAAAAACAATTCAAGTAGATAAATTAGGAAAAATAAAATGAAGCTTGATTGCATTTTTTTTAATTACGTTTTTTTACAATTTTAAATTTTTAGACTATATTTATTTTCTTTAATTTTAATAATTTGAAACACATATATATAATAATAATAAAAATCAATGATATGTGTCGGTAATTTCGAAGCTTCCAAGGCACCCTTATGTGGGATCCAATGCTCAAATTCGAATTCCCTTCAAGATATGGAAGAATATTTGGATAAAGGTCAAATAGGATATGTGTCTCATAATTAGCTATTTGAGTTGTAACTCTATACGTGTCTCATCCTTACCTATTTGAGTTGTAACTCTATGAGATTGTCTAGGGATCTAGGGAGAGAATAATGGACCTCCATTAGTGAGGTAGCTTCTTATGTTCTTGTATAAATAGAAGAGCTGTCTCCTTTCAAAGGCACATGTAAAGTTTGGGAAATTCTCATGTTTTGAATATAGAATTTGGATTTGGCACCATGCTCATGTGTGATATTCACTTCAATTTGGTTATGCTTGCATTTGGAGCCTCTCAACTTTCCATCTCCCATGCCTTTGGATTGGCCACCTACAATGTGTGAGATTTATTGTTTTTCATAGATTAAGATTTACTTTTTTCATAGATTAAGATTTATTTATTTCGTATATTTTCCTATGTGAGAGGTTAAGATTGATTGTTTTTATTTTCTTTCATATCTAGAGGTTAAGAGCGATTTGTTTTATGTCATGTGGTTTTGATTATTTATTTCATAGGATCCTCATTTGACAATGTACACATGATCCCTTAGAGTAGATTCCATTTCATGCAATTTCATTTCTGAAAGAGTGGTGTGCTTTTCAATTCCTGCAAATTTGGTAGATTAAGATTTCAATTTCGTGCATTGTACTATAATTTATTTTGAATTGATTCTTGAATTATATAGGTGAATTTGGTTTGTCATTATTTAGTTTCATAGTTAGGTTGATCTAAATTGGAAATTAATTTCTATCATATATAGTGCACACACGCTTTACAAGTTTTAAGAAACCCTTGGGTTGACAATTAAATGATAAGTAATTAATTTGCCTCAACATTTTAACACCATTTTCATGGAAATGTGCATAGGAACTAGCTTTCAGTCTGGATTTCATACTTTTTTAGTATTTTTAGATGCATGATTAAAGCATGTAGATGCATAAATCATTTAGCTACATATCATTTTTATAAAATATATATATATAAAAACTTCAATCACATACCACCCCCACTATATCACGTGATGCAGTTAGAGCCACACATCCACATTATGAATTTTTTTTGTAGGTTGAAGAGATGAAAAATGAGAATGAAGGAATGAATGGAGATGATGACAATGAGGAATATTCTTTTTGATTCCCATTCAAGAAACTAATTTCAACGTTCAAATGAAGAACAATCCTCCATACGTACTTCCTAACTTCAAAGCTATGATATCATAAGACCCGAAAGCTTTTCCTTTTGAATTTAATATCATTTGTATATCTTATGGCTACTCATTACACATTCAAAAATTAAACTTGTTTCCAACAACATTGAAGGATAAAGCTCTTAGATGGTTCATGACTTTAGGAACAAATTCTATAAGGACATGGGATGATATGAAAAGAGTATTTTGGAAAAATATAAAATTCATTACAAACATCATGTTCTTAGAAATGAAGTCTTTAAGATGAATAAAAAAGAGGATGAAAATCTAGAAGACATAGTGGAGAGATTTACTTATAATATCAAAAGATCTAAACTGCATAATTTAGGACTAGACATATTAAAAACTTTACTACTAAATGCTATAAAGAATGAATGCATTGATATTCTTAACCTAGTGGAAAAAGGATATGTTTATCAATTATCATTTCAAGAGATTTGTGAACTATGCAAAAACATATCAAGAGGAAAAGCAAAGTATGGAAGATCTCCTCAAGACCTAGTTACAGCAAGGGAAAGTAAGTTGACAATGATATTGGTAAGTCAAACTGAACTTAAAAATTTGCTAAACATTCTTGGTCATTTAAATGAACAAATTGAGATGCTAAGAATGAAAAAGAAGAAAAAATTTGAAAATTTTGCTTTGCATGAATGTCCACTTGATAAAATTATAATTTGTCAAATTTGTGCATGATCACATACTACTAAAGGTTGCCCATCATTACCAGGGTTAAAGGAAATTTACCACGAGGATAATGGAGTGAATCAAGGAAAAGAGAAACTCTGTTATGTAGCTCCAAGAGGACCATGGCAGCCTCATCAGCCCAATATTATGCAATATCCTTCTGCACAATTTTAGGGTTATGCACAACAATCTCAAAGTAACTAGCAAACAACTTTGCCTTGGCAACCTTGGCCATCTCAATCCCAATCTCAAAATAAATCTTAGAAACAGGGTTGGAAAGAGCCTTACAAATGAAATACACCATTTACTCAATATTTCCCTCACTATCCTCAATACCAATATCAATGTTATCCATACCATTCACCTCCACCACAACACCACTTTCACCCTTAATTAATTTGAATTCAACCTTTCCCATTACGTGCACAACCATTTGAAATCCCCAAGAATCAAACACATCAATCCACTTACAATGATGAGGTATTGAAAAATGATTCACCAGCTGCCATTGAAGAACAAATACCAAAAGAAGAAGATTCAGATAAGGTCCAAGAATGATGGATGCCTGTCGATAAGGAGAAGTTGTTGGAACCTGAGGTTGAAAAGTTTCATGCATGCCCATAACTAGATTCTATGAATGGAGATCACATGTCTGAGGACTTGCATGGCATGATAGAAGGAAACCAAGGAAGACAAGATTATATTGAATCTTGGTCCAAGACTGGCATTGGATCCCAGTACTCCATTCTTCAATATCTTAGAACATCATCTCAATCAAGACAATTGGTCTCTCATACATTGGTACGTATCAAAGAATATATTTCAAACCTACATATGAGTATATCTATCATTTTGTTACACACATGGCTCCATTTGAAACATTCATATACTTAAAAATTAAAAACAATTCAAGTAGATAAATTAGGAAAAACAAAATCAAGATTGATTGCATTTATTTTTAATTATGTTTTTTAGAATTTTAATTTTTAGACTATATTTATTTTCTTTATATTTAATAATTTGAAACACATATATATAATAATAATAAAAAATCAATGATATGTGTAGGTCATTTGGAAGCTTCCAAGGCACCCTTATGTGGGCTCCAATGCTCAAATTCTAATTCCCTTCAAGATATGGAAGAAGATTTGGATAAAGGTCAAAGATGATATGTGTCTCATCATTACCTATTTGAGTTGTAACTCTATACGTGTCTCATCATTACCTGTTTGAGTTGTAACTCTATGAGATTGTCTAGGGATCTAGAGAGAGAATAATGGACCTCCATTAATGAGGTAGCTTCTTATGTTCTTGTATAAATAGGAGATCCTTCTCCTTTCAAAGGCATGTGTAAAGTTTGAGAAATTCTCATGTTTTGAATATAGAATTTGGATTTGGCACCATGCTCATGAGTAATGTTCACTTAGATTTGGTTATGCTTGCATTTTAAACCTCTCAACTTTCCATCTCTCATGCCTTTGGATTGTCCACCTACAATGTGTAAGATTTATTGTTTTTCATTGATTAAGATTTATTTTTTTCATAGATTAATTTATTTTTTTCATATATTGAGATTTATTTCTTTCATATATTTTCCTATGTGAGAGGTTAAGAGTTATTTTTTTTATTTGATTTCATATCTAGAGGTTAAGAGTGATTTTTTTTATGTCATGTGGTTTTGATTATTTATTTCATAAGATCCTGGTTTGATAATGTACACATGATCCCTTAGAGTAGATTTCATTTCATGCAATTTCATTTCTGAAAGAGTGGTTTGCTTTTCAATTCCTACATGTGTGGTAGATTAAGATTTCAATTCCGTGCACTATACTATAATTTATTTTTAATTGATTCTTGAATTACAGTAGGTGAATTTGGTTTGTTGTTATTTGGTTTTGTAGTTAGGTTGATCTATATTGGAAGTTAATTTCTAACATATACAGTGCAAACATGCTTCACAAGTTTTAAGAAACCCCTAGGTTGGCAATTATAAGATAGGTAGTTAATTTGCCTCAACATTTTTGCGTCGTTTCTAGGGAAGTGTGCATAGGAACTAGATTTCAGTCTAGAGTTCATATTTTTTTAGCTTTTTTAGATGCACGATTAAAGCATGTAGATGCATAGACCATTTAGCTGCATATCATTTTTATAAAAAATATATATAAAAAAAACTTCAATCACATACCACCCCCACTATATCACGTGATGCAGTTAGAGCCACAAATCCACATCATGAATTCTTATTTTTGCAAGTTGAAGAGATGACAAAGGAGGATGAAGGAATGAATGGAGATGATGACAATGAGGAATATTCTTTTGGATTTCCCATTCAAGAAACTAATTTCAATGTTCAAATGAATAACAACCCTCCATATGTACTGCCTAAGTTCAAAGGTATGAGATCAGAAGACCTAGAAACTTTTCTTTTCGAAATTGACATCATTTCTAGAACTTATGGCTACTCATTACACATTCAAAAATTAAACTTGTTTCCAACAACATTGAAGGATAAAGCTCTTATATGGTTCATGAATTTAGGAACAAATTCTATAAGGACATGGGATGATATGAAAAGAGTATTTTTGGAAAAATATAAAAATCATTACAAACATTATGACCTAAGAAATGAAGTCTTTAAGATGAATAAAAAAGAGGATGGAAATCTAGATGACATAGTGGAGAGATTTACTTATAATATCAAAATATCTAAACTGCATAATTTAGGATCAGGCATATTAAAATATCTCCTACTAAATTCTATAAAGGATGAATGGATTGATCTTCTTAACATGGTGGAAAAAAGAGATGTTTATCAATTTTCATTTCAAGAGATTTGTGAACTATGCAAAAACATATCAAGAGGAAAAGCAAAGTATGGAAGATCTCCTCAAGACCTAGTTATGGCAAGGGAAAGTAAGTTGACAATGAGATTGGTAAGTCAAACTAGACTTAACAATTTGCTAAATATTCTTGGTCATTTAAATGAAAAAATTGAGATGCTAAGAATGAAAAACAAGCAAAAAGTTGAAAATCTTGCTTTGCATGAATGTCCACTTGATAACATTACAATTTGTAAAATTTGTGCAGGATGACATACTACTAAAGATTGCCCATCATTACCAGGGTTAAAGGTAGTTTACCACAAGGATAATGGAGTGAATCAAGCAAAAGAGCAACTCTATTATATAGCTCCAGGAGGACCATGGCATCCTCATCAACCCCATATGATGCAATGTCCTTGTGCACAATTTTAGGGTTATGCACAACAGTCTCAAAGTAATTGGCAAACACCTTTGCCTTGGCAACCTTTTCCATCTCAATCCAAATCTCAAAACAAATCTTGGAAATGGGATTGGAAAGAGACCTACAAAGGAAATCCACCATATACTCAATCTTTCCCTCACTATCGACAATACCAATATCAATGTTATCCATACCATTCACCTCCACCATAACATCAGTTTCACCCTCAGTTAATCTGAGTTCAACCTTTCCCATTACCTGCACAACCATTTCAAATCCCTAATAATAAAACACCTCAATCCACTTACAATGATGAGGTATTCCAAAATGATTCACCAGCTATAATTGAAGAACAACTACCAAAAGAAGAAGATTCAGATAAGGTCCAAGAATCATGGATTCCCATCGATAAAGAGAAGTTGTTGGAACCTGAGATTGAAAAGTTTCATGCATGCCTATCACTAGATTCTATGAATGGAGATCACATGTCTGAGTACTTGCATGGCATGATAGAAGGAAGCCAAGGAAGACAAGATTATATTGAATCTTGGTTCAAGGCAATCATTGGATCTCAGTATTCCATTATTCAATGTCTTATGACATCATCTCAATCAAGGCAGTTGGTCTCCCATACACTAGTACGTATCGAAGAATGTATTTAAAACTATGTATGAGTATATTTATCATTTTGTTACACAAATGGATCCATTGGAAACATTCATATACTTAAAAATTAAAAAACAATTCAAGTAGATAAATTAGGAAAAATAAAATCAAGCTTGGTTGCTTTTTTTTTAATTACGTTTTTTTAGAATTTTAAATTTTTAGATTATATTTATTTTCTTGCATTTTAATAATTTGAAACACATATATATAATAATAAAAAAATCAATGAAGTGTTTCTTTTTAAATTTATATATGTATATATTTAGAAAAAAATAGAACATATATATTTTTTGGGAGATAAATAAGGCATTTTCCTTGCAATTTACATACTGTAGGAAAAATTGGAACTAGACCCCGAGAATGTAAATGTGAATGGAGGAGATATTTCCCTAGGTCATCCATCCCCTTGGAGCAACAGAAGCTCATTGTGTAGAAACCTTACTACATGAAATGAAACTTCGTGGAAAAGATTGCAGGTTTGGAGTTATATTGATGTGTATAGGCACTGGGATGGGGGTAGCAACAGTTTTTGAACATGGTAGTGTTGTAGATCAAATGTGCAATGCTCAGCCAATCAAGGATCATACTTCACTGTCAAGAGATGCATGAGAACAAACAATGTTTTCTTGGAGTCTTGAAGGATTTTCAATTATCTCCTTTTTAATGGACTCACTTCATGGGATCTACTTAACCTTTTTCAATTATGGATTGTAGATAATAATAAAAATGAATTTCAGCGAGCAGTTACCTGAGCATTTGCCAGAAATACGTAGTAGTTGTAACCCATCATTTTAAAACATATTCTTGACCAAATGAAAACAAATTTCAAAAATCTAAAACATGGGTTTCTCTCATAACCGGGTGAGTTATGTTTGTCTTGAGATATTTCTTCAAATTCATAAGAAATTGAGAGATTTTCGGGGTTATATAGAGACTTACTTGCCTGGTTGCATGTGAAAAATGGTTATCAATTAAATGCAAGGAGAGTTGTGGCAATGATGGAAGTAGAAAATTTGGTTTTATCCTACAAACAATCTGCCAAGAATTGATCTCCCTGATCTATAGGAGGTAGATCCACCAAAGATATTTTATTTTTTGATTTTACGAGATCTTCACTAGTTTCCATGAGAATTGAGACTCAAGTTGTTTACCAGTGTTAGCCATATCTCAATATATGTGAGTTTGTCTATTTCTTGGTGTTGGCCTTCCATCCAAATAATAAGCCAATTACTCCTTTCACTTTGATTTGATGGAACCGACCAAGGGAGGGACATACTAGGAGCCTACTGCAGAAGCACACTAAAGAGGTGAAACACGCCTAGTTGATTCCAAGATACGACATTTGGATAGGCTTCGAGATAGGTTGATTGAGCGCTTGCCTTGGATCGTTGGATGGGTTGATCTATATTGATAGCCTTACTTCACATTTAGGAGTTTATAGGTGGAGATTAAAGATAAAATCAAGAGATGTTTCACTAAGGGCCATGTTGGAATTGTGAAAGAAATAAAATCGTTGAACGCAACCATTGGAAAGGTTTTTTTTAGTGGAAGGAACACATTGCTTGACAGTCTCAGATTATCATTTTTTTTTTATACATGGAAATTTTGTTTTTTTTATTATTACATTGATTTTTTTATGTTTTATTTTTTTTGTTACGTTGTGTTTTTTAGAATTATATGTTTTGTTTTGTTTTTAATGTATATATTTATGTTATATGTTACAATTTTTTTTGTGTTTTAACGTTTTATGTATAATGTTATTTTTTTTAAGTATATGTTTATGATATGTTATGTTTTAATTTGTACATATGTTATGCTTTATGTTGTTGACATGTTTTTAATATTGTGATTATGTAAAAATATTATATATTAATAATATCATATATATATATATATATATATATATTATTATACTATATTAATTGTACATATGCTTTTCTTGTATTTCTCTTTTATGTACTTATTTTACTTTTTTATTTTGTAAATATGTCATTAAGTTTTAGATTGTGTTTTTTTTTTTTTTTTTAAGAAAATTGCAATGGAAAATTGTCATAAAAAATGATGTGAAATTCATTTAGTGACTGGAGCAAACTGAGAAAAAAATTTTGTGATGGTCAACTCAAACACACCCGTCGAAGCAAGAAACAAAAGAAAGAATCATAAAACACGAGACAAGAACAACAAACAAGGCTACGACATCAACAAGTGGAAATTTCTCTACCATTGTTCAACCAAAGAAGGTTTACGGGATTTTAGCTATAGAAACTACGCAATTCTACAGTTGAACAACAATTCTGCAACTGAAAAACAATTCTACAGTTGAACAACAATTCTGTAGCTGAAAAACAATTTTGCAGCTCTGTATTTAACTCAATGATCTTTTTGTCAGCAATGCATTCTAATAAGAAAATCATGCTCAAAAATTTATTATTGGTTTTATCTAATGTTATGTCTTCAAGTATGATGCAAGAAAGAAGAAGAACTATAAGGGCACTTTATTTGCAGGACCGATTGATGAATTTTTTATTAAGGATTGTTTTGCATGAATCATTAAGCATTCATAAATAATATTTCTTTATCTTTATGATATACTATGATTCAAACATAAATTGAGGAATTTGTTTTTTAGAAATTGGATTTATTATCGCAATTGTGAAATTGGACTAACCATTTGAAATGAAGACACGTCATGATCATGTTAATTATGAAAAAAATTTGTATATGCCTAGAGAAATTGATAACTTCTCGTTGAACAAACTCACATTTTATTTCCATATTAGTGCCATGTTTGTTTTTAGGTTCTATGAAAATCGAAGAACTAAAGGAGGCTAATTTGTTCACGATTGGTTTTCTATGACCAATTTCAAGAAAATATGAACCAATTGAATCCTTCTCTATCATCCATAAATGCCATCATTTTTCCTAATGATAACTAAGCTGCATTGACACAACAAAGCTACATCTTTACATGATTTACATGTGGACCTGTGGGTTATGGGCCCATGATTATATCGGAAGCATTTTAATTTGTGGAATCACAAAGAAAACCTGATGAATCACCCAACGGACCTTTAAACGTTTATAACCGGAACCCAAATAAATTAAAACTCTAGTTCGTACCATATAGGGTCTACCAGAAATGTGAACCCATGTGCACATTCAAGTGCGATTACCATCTGAGCATTCAATCAACGAACGGTCTCGATTGTCAAAAATCAACGAGGTTTTAAGCCTGTTGTATAAGACCTGATTGCATCCATTTTTGGAATTAATGGCCACGCTTTTTTGCACTCGATATGCGTTCAATCACCATTAAACAAATGGTCTGATCCTTCAAAACCTTAAACTCCTTTGGATGATTCTCTCGGGTCTACTAGCCGAGGTAACTTGCTTGCAAGTTTTTGCGCAATAACCATGGATCTTCTTTCATCAGATGGCTATGATGTTTCCTCTGCCATTCCTCTTCCATCGTTACAATCCGCCAATGTAAGTAATCTAACGATTTCGATTGAAATAGATTCGTCATTCACTTTTGGTGTAATTACGTTATAACACAGATTTACCCTTCCATACTTTGTTTAAGGCGAAGTTCATAGGAACTTCATCCTTTACACTCGCACATGCATAATTCACAACTTATAGTAAAAAAAAAAATATTTAAACAATACACAGACACACAAAATCCACATAACAAACATATTTCAATTATATACAGAATTAGATTACAGGCTAATGCCTCACCACCGAATCACAAATCGCTTTACAACTACATTGTATCTTATCTCCCCCTCTATCACACAACAAAGACTCTTTATATAGAAAATTAAAAAAGGAAGGGATCGTTTACAAATCATGAGTTTCTCCCATAATTGCTCAATCAAATTCCCTAAATTTCTCTATGGTAGATAATTACATTAAATCAAGCCTTATAAATTCCATCAATTTAATTCTGTTTGAACAGAATTTGCCCCAGTTTACAATGATTGTCCATGTTTCCTCTCTCACAGCTTTAAATTTCGATTTTAATTAAGGGTGGTTAGATGCTCTTGCATCAGACTCCCAAGGTACAAAAATTTATGACCTCCTGGTCATATGCCTTCTCCATGCCTTAAAAATTCTACCCACATCCTCTGTGGAATTGCCTTTATGATATTTCTGTGAGCTGCAAGAAAACCTCTCTAGTAACATGTCCTCCCTGTTACACGATACCTCTCCAAGCTTCTCTCCTGTGAGCTTAGAGTTTTGGCATCTCTCTGGTTCTCTCCTCTTTGGAACCATTTGAGCACTCCATGCTCTAGGTTGCTGCAATCTTATCACCTTCTTCTTCCATTATCTGTATGACAAGAATAAGACCATAAACTTTCCAACCTTCAACATGGCTATACTTCCTTTTGCATGCAGAATATTATTCTGCTCTGATACCAAAAATTGATGACAGTTAAGCTACTTTTATACAAAAGAACTACACCTTTACTTAATTTACACGTGGACCTGTGGGTTATGGGCCTACTTATATCAAAAGCATTGTAATTGGTGGAATCACAAAGAAAACCCAATCAATCACCCGACGAACATTTATGACCAGAACCCAAATAAGTTAAAACTCTAGCTCACACCATATCAAGTCCACTAGAAATATTAACCCACACACACATTCGAGTGTGATTACCATCTAATCATTCAATCAACGAACGATCCCGATGGTCGGAATTGAACGAGGTTTTAAGCCTGTTGTATAAGACCTCATTGCATCCATTTTTGGAATTAACGGTCACTCTTGTTTGCACGTGATATGCATCTGATTGCCATTAAATGGATGGTTTGATCCTTTGGAACCTTAAACTCCTTTGGATGATTTTATTGGGTCCACTAGCTGAGGTAAATTGCTTGCAAGATGTTTCCTCCGCCATTCCTCTTCCATCATTACAATCTGTCACTGTGGGCAATCCGACGGTTTCGATTAAAATGGATTCCTCGTTTGCTTTTGGTGGAATTATGTTATAACATAGATTTACCCTGCCATACTCTGTGCAAGGTGAAGTTCATAGAAACTTCGTCATTTACACTTGCATATGCATAATTCACAACTTACAATAAAGAACACTATGTAAAAAATACACATACACTTGAAATCCACATAACAAACATATTTCAATTATATATAGAACTAGGTTATAGGTTAAGGCCTCACGGTCGAATCACAAATCATTCTAGGACTACATTGTATCTTATCTCCCCCTCTATCACACAACATAGACTCTTTATATAGAAAATTACAAAAGGGAGGGATCATTTACGATGCATGAGTTTCTCCCATAATCGCTCAGTCAAATCCCCTAAATCTCTCTATGGCAAATAATTACAGTAAATCAAGCCTTATCAATTCCATCAATTTAATTCTGTTTGACCAAAATTTGCCCTGGTTTACAATGATTGTCCACGTTTCCTCTTTCATATTTTTCGATTTTGATATTAATTAAGGGTGGTCAGATGCTCCTACATCATTTCCCCTCCAAACTCACAAGATATTCAAGCATTTTTGTTAAGTATCGTCATCACCATTTTCCTTGCAAAGAGTTGGATGTTTCCTTCACATCTTCCATTCATAGAGACATTTAACTCATTTACATGTTGATTTGTCATTTTTCTTTCTGTTCACTTGTTTACCCTCTTGTCATTTTCCTTTCCATTAAATAAATCCTGCTTGATGCAAATTTTCCATCCATAGTCCTTCCAAAATCATTATTCCATAAGTACGTTAAATGATGGGAGATTCATTAATGCCTCTCTTCTAACAAGTCTTGGCCTATCGACATCAGTACATTATCTAGGTTCAAGGCTAGAGTCCTTATTAGTACCCTGAGACTTGTATGCATCAATGACAAGTTCTCTTGCTAGAAATCATGGGAATAGATCAATGTCCCTTGATCATTGGATCTTGCAAGTGGCTCAACATCATCTCATCTATTCGCACTTTGCAAGATGTACTTAGGTACCTTGGCACTCATTGACATTAATGGAAAGTTTTCCTTGCATTGGTTACCGAAATTCATCAATGGCTGGTAATCCAATGACTTCTCTTCATGCTCAACAACAACACATTTATTCACATGACTAGAACTGTACCATCGGGTTTTGTAGCAGGTGAAGACTATATCATTTCAACATTTTGTAGTGGATACAACAAATTTAGCAGTAGAAATCAAAAAATCCACTTTCACCACTTCATCCATCGTTTATGCAACTAAGAAGTAGAGGAAATTATACATTCTATTCCATGATCTAACTTTTAATCATAGAATTCCTTAAACACTGAAATTATAATTTTTGGAAAATAATTCACCATATTTCCTTTGTCATTAGAAAAAAGAAAAAAAAAATGTAAACACCTTTAGTTTGGGGGGAAGGGACATCCATTTATTATCACATCCATATCACTTCATTCCATTTCACTACATTTCATCCTAACATACTTTTCCTAATCAATTATGATTTCATTATGGTTCAAAAGTTATGTGATTTTCAAATAAATGCCTAAATGATGAGCATATTATATGGTTGATTTAAAGATTCATTCTTAAATATGTTCAATGAATCTTGCTGCAACAAAAAGAAACAAGGTATTGAAACAAAATAACCAATACCAATTAAAATTTGGTTGTCACACAAGAACCAACCAAACTTGTTGCAATTCAATGTATGACAAGGAATACTTTGCAAAAAGAAATGAAATTTCCAAAAGCAAAGTTTAAGGACAATTGATATCAGCCAAGCTCATTCAAAAGAAAATCATGATTATGCAATGCAGTAGATTGCATGAGGACATGCAATAACATCAGTTGGGTGGTATGTAGAGTCTCCAAAATTTATTCAAAATATCATCCACTTTCACCTTTATCACCACCATTTCACTCACATGTCGCAACTCCATGACCATATAATATTTCATTAGCCTACAATTTTATAATTATATGGGTTCTATTTGTGTTTTAAAAAATTTAATGATTTCTAGTATTATAAGTGAATTAAATGGTTAAAACATAGGAAAAATACATATACTTGCTAATACATAAAAGTGGCTTTAGTTTCATGACATGGGTAGGTCATTTGGATGCTTCGAAGGCACCCTTATGTGGCCTCCAATGCTCAGATTCGAATTCCCTTCAAGATATGGAAGAAGATTTGGATAAAGGTCAAAGAGGATATGTGTCTCACCATTATTTGAGTTGTAATTCTATGATATTTTCTAGGGATCTAGACAGAGAATAATGGACCTTCATTAATGAGGTAGCTTCTTATTGTCTTGTATAAATAGGAGAGCCTTCTCCCTTCAAAGGCATGTGTAAAGTTTGGGAAATTATCGTGTTTTGAATATAGAATTTGGATTTGGCACCATGCTCATGAGTGATCTTCACTTTGATTTGGTTATGCTTTCATTTGGAGTCACTCAACTTTCAATCGAGCTTTGGGATTGGCCACCTACAATGTATGAGATTTATTGTTTTTCACAGATTAAAATTTATTTCTTTCATAGGTTAAGATTTATTTCTTTCATATATTTTCTAGTGTGAGAGGTTAAGCCTGATTGTTTTTATTTGCTTTCATATCTAGAGGTTAAGAGTGATTGTTTTTGCTTTCATTTTATGTCATGTGGTTTTGATTATTCATTTCATAGGATCCTAATTTGATAATGTACACATGATCCCTTAGAGTAGATTTCATTTCATGCAATTTGATTTATGAAATAGTGGTGTGCTTTTCAATTCCTACAAGTGTGGTAGATTAAGATTTCAATTCCGTGCAATGTACTATAATTTATTTTGAATTGATTTTTGAATTAGAATAAGTGAATTTGGTTTGTAATTATCTGCTTTCATAGTTATGTTGATCTAAATTGGAAGTTAATTTCTAGCATATAGAGTGCATGCACGCTTCACAAGTTTTACGAAACCCCTAGGTTGACAGTTAAATGATTGGTAATTAATTTGCCTCAACACCTTAATTCATGAACTTCTTTGGGATTCTTATCAAAATATCATTTTGTTAAATATTTCTTTAATTAAAATTCTTTCCTAAATATTTTCCATGTTAAATTCTTATTTTTTATCGTATTTATGACCTTAATTTCCTCCCAACATAAGGCTACTTTACCAGTTAGCTGATATTTAGCCAATCTAGCCTTTGAATTTCTAGGATAATTGTAAACTTAAAAATAATTTGACATATTTATAAACCAAGCTTCTACTCCTCAAATGGCTTCTCCATCAAATTTTAGAGGCCTGATCATTTTAAATTCTCCTTGCAACTGAGATGTAGTCCTTTTATTTTAGACACACATACACTACAACTATATTCTTGTTCTTCCATTTCATCAAATTCATGTGGCTGACTTTAACTAGAAGTTATGGATTTAGTTCTTTTAGTAGATTCACTTCTAGATATCTTCCTATAAGTTTCTTCATATTTCCTATGAGTTCCATTTCCCTCTAGTCTTCTGAGTAGGTAACCATTAATATCTTCATATTCATCCTTAGCTTTGGAAAAATTTTATTGATAGGATTTTATATTATCTAAATCTACCTTCAAGCGACATACTACCTGTAAGATTTGAGATTCAATTTATCTATATTATCATGTCCTCCTCCCATCGCTCCTATCTCAATATTATGATCCTCACCTTCCCTATGTGATCCTACTAAAGTCTATCTATTGTTGTCTTCAACCATTCTTCAATCCTTCCTAATAATTGTTTGATTATCTTTGTCACACCAAGAATCTTTTTTTTCCAATTTAGGACCCATAAGAGGCCTAATGTTATAACCTACAACTCTAATACCATTTGTAATAGACCCCGAAAAGAAAACCATACCATTTTTATTTTAATAACATGAATAATAATGTTTTATTGGAACATTGTTTTATTGTTTTCTTTTTCAAAAGGCTTTTAATAACCACTAGATTCTGTTGGCATTATGATACAAGTGTTGTCCTTGATGGCAAGATGACAGATTATAGTGCAACAGATCAGTAGCAAAGAATTGATGATCAGACTACAAAGAATGAAGAAAGCTGAGTATATACGTAGGTTCACTATATACCAAGTCGCGTACAGAGGCAGGTTATACGCAGGTTCACTATGTACCAAGTCGCGTATATACGCAGGTTCACTATATACCAAGTAGGGTATACACGCATGTTATACTCGCAAGTTCTCTATATACAAAAATGCGTATACATGCGGGATTGTTGATCACAAGTCGCGTATGCGTATGCACGCACTTCCATGCACGGAAAAGCGCATACATATGGGAAAACTTACTTTTGGTCCATGGTAGTTAGTCCTTGGTATTTGAACCTATGATTTTGGACCGTAGTATCTCATCAGACGTGTTGATCCCTAGTATTGGGTTCATGGTATTGGTTTGTTATGGTTTTGGACCGTGGTATTGTAAAAGGCCTAAGACTATAAAAGGAGAAGAAGATCATTGGGCAAATGTATTGAGAAAGTCTTGAATATCTGATGAAGGATGAGATCCAGTATGCAGGTTATGGGTTGCTTGATCTAAGCTGAGGAGGGATCTCACAAGTTGATGGAGAACAAGATCTAAGGATAGATCGGGATCAAATGGTTTGAAACGAACTATCTCTATATGATTGATTATGTTTATTCTAGATCTATATATTGACGCATGTAATGATATGAACTGGGTATAACTTAAGTTTGAAATCACTGCAAGTCATGATTGAATATTTATAGATCTGTACGCGGGTTGGCTTTGGTAAAAGCGTGTATGTACGCGGGTTTGGTTCGTCCAAGTAGCGTATACCATTTAAGCTATGATGTTGATGATACAGTTGGTTCTGAATAGTGTTGCAGGGTTCTGCTCTGTGTTCTGGTGACTGCTTTTGTTGACAGGGTTCAGTGATTTAGTATTGGGTGATTCAGAGATTGATAATGATAGTGTTGATTGATTGTGTGCTTCAATGATATTGATGGGTCCAATATGAAATTGGATGAAACGTGGCCTTCATATTGTAGTGTTGTGCTTTAGTGTATCCAGTCTGAAAATTGATGAAATGTAGTACCTGGAGGAAGGAAGAGAAGGTTGTAGCCTTCTGTAGGCCAGCACCTACGTACTAGTTTCTTGGCTAGTACAAGAACTATGGGGTTGTAGCTCCCTTCCAGAAGAAGCTGGAGAATGAGAGAGGGTTGTAGCTCTCTACAGGTTGCAGCCTGCGTACTGGTAAAGGACTGCACTAGTACATTGTAAAAGAAGTTTCTTATTGAAGGAAGATAGAAACAAATTGCAGCAGGTGGTTTTCACCCACATTGGGTTTCCACCTTATATCATGGTGTTCATGTGTGCTTCTTGTGTGTGATGATCTTTTCTGTTTTACTGCTTCTGTTTACTGTTCATATGGTCAATGAAGTTCTGATGCATTAACTAAAGATCAAGATGTAATGGATTATCTGATTCATAAATAATCTGGATATACGCTCGTTGCTTTAGAAACAGTTGCGTATACATGCGGGTTCACTTAACTGAAGTAGCGTATATGTATCTAAGTATGGAATAGAAAAAGTTTTACTGATTTGATAATACTGATTCACCCCCCCTTCTCAGTATTATTTCCAACAGATTCTAAATCCACACATATTTTTATTTAAATGATAAATCCATACTCCTTTAATAAATACTCTTTTGGGATAGGTTTATCTATTTATAACTTTATTCACCTTTTCCAAAATTCTTTCTAAAGCTTCAAAGCTGTAGCATTAGGAAAAATTATTTGATTTATAAGTATTTATCATTTTGGAATGTTACATTATTTCCTTTTTTATGTTATTTTAAAATTTGGTGCCCTTCATGTAAATTTGGGCCTTCACATCCCAAAACCTAGGTCTCTATCTAACTCATATATTCACAAATGTGTATTTACACTATGAGTCTTTATATGAAACATACCCTAAGATTGAACTTACACGACATCTCATGCGACGCTTGGAATTCTTGTAATTTTTGTTTAAAGATCCTTGTTATATGTTTCTATGTTTAACCTTTTAGTTTCCATGTGGTATATTACTACGTTATGGTCATGATTCTAGATTGTTATAAGGTAATGTCACATATTTCCACATACTTGTGTCCTTTTATGGTGCTGACATGTAGGTTTCATCAAAATTTAACACCAACAGCTGAGATTCAAAACATAAATATCTACAACACACGTTGATTAGGTTTTTTCCTCAACTTCTCAAATGACTATTGCAACCACTGTATTGCTCGATTGATCATTTTTTTTTTCTCTTAGAAAATGATTTGAAACTTTATAACAAAGTTTACCCTGTGCATGTTTTAGTTGAATGACTTTCACTTCATCCTACTTTCATCATTCTACCCACACGAGATTGATTTACTAAATAAATCCATCTCCTTTAGGGATTTTGTTAGAGGTAACCATTTTTCATTTTCTTCAGAGGAATTCTCACTTATAATAATTTTATTTTACATTATCACCTACCAATTATTCATTATTCATTATTTCTTTCCTTTTCATGTCTACAAGCATATAATGAGGTATTTAACCTAGATATGGACTCATGCTTACGGTTCAAACTTTCATCCATGAAATATTGTATGAGAGCTTTTATGAGTTTCTTAGCCACTGGTGAGATATTATATTTTCTATGTTTCATATTTTAAGAGGTAAATATTAAATGTTCAGGGTTTGACCCTAATGTTTAAGGTTCTAAATTATTATGGTCGCTGCCATATTAGGTATTCGCTTTATTTTATCTAGAGGATATTTTAATTTTCCAGCTCTGTTGGATCCTTCGGAGCATGATCTATCTCTGTGGAGATAAATAATTTTTTGTATCGTTGTTCTCTAAGTTATGAAAATAACCTTTCACTCCTTTGTTTCTATGCAATATTGTTAAGTTTTAATTAATTAAGGTTATGACTAACTATCATACTCAAAACCTAAACCCTATAGGAGTTGTGGGTAAAATTTGTAATGAGTCTCCTTCAAACCTTACCTCTGAGGTCATATAATCATTATACAGGTTCGAATGTTAAATTCATTTAGGTAAAAATTAGATTTTGAAAGCTTATTTGTAAGGGTTTTTAATCAAACATACTTAGGGTTTTTGTCCCTACAGGAATTCTTATAAATGTCTTTATATAATACTTTATTCAAAATTTTGTTTAACATTTACTCCTTATTTTTTTCATAAGAATGCTTATATGATTTTCAAACCTTAATGTATTTTTATTTGTAGTTCAGTTATTTTTTATGTATTTCATTTCTAGCTTTCAATTGGAGGAGTATTCACATCAATTTATTAAATTTTTTTAATTTGTTATCTTTTTAGGAGATTAAAAGAACATTGGGTTTATAATTTTTCCTCGAAGTATCTTCTTTGTAATGTTAATTTTTCTTTTCCCTTTATCATATACTTACAATATTCCAGGTACTTACTTTTAATTAACAAAATCTTTGTTTTCTAGTATGCGAATAGGTAACACTCTCTTATGTTTTCTTTCAAAAATTTCCCTTCTAGGTGAAGGGCTAGTTTTTCTACAACTTACAGGACATCTAACTTTATCTTCCACATGAGATGTCCCTAAAACCTTGGAATTTTTTATCTTTTTGAGCATGACTTCTATGCTCAAGGAAGAGAGACCAGGTACTTCTCCAATTTTTATACAATTGTTAGAACGTTGTTCCTTAGTTACTTCCTATTAGGAAGCTTGTATTTCCAAAGCTTGAATCTTGCCATGTAATCAACTAATGGGAATGCTTATTCCCAAACTCTGAAAAATAGTTGTAAGTTCTATTTCTGACATTTACCTTGGTCATCTCTGACTAATTCTGTATTTTAACAGTGGATTTTTTGTCAATAGACCTTATTTTGAAAATATAATGAATATATATAAATTTCTAGACTTTTAACCCAAATATGAATCATTATAGATGATCTACTCTTCATGATTATAGAATTTTGTTTTAATTCTTTGATCTATATATAATTTATGTGTATTATCATCAAGGTTAACTACATGTACACTTCAAACCCCTGTATGATTTCTTTTTAATTACCTAAGATTAAGCTCTTAGAAAATATGATAATACTCTTACATTTTTTTATTATTATTTGTTATAGGTCTTTAATATGACTTGCCTATTTTATTATTATTTTCCATAACATTTCTAAATACATCAACATTTTTATTTTCTTTTAGCTTCCTTCATAAATAATCCCTCGTGAGATTAAGTACTATAATATTTACAACGTTTAAATTATAATCTATCTATTACCATTTTTAATGTTGTTCTAGTTGACTAGAATACCATCAACTAACATATAATTGTAAATGAATTTAAAAATCTAACCAAGATAAATTATTCATGTTAAAGAATTTGTTCTTTCTATACATACACATAATCTTAATTTATAAACATTTGCAATTTCTGTATCCACTCCCAATGAATATTTTTTGTTATAAATCACTTTAACTTATACACTATGTACTCTACTACTTATGCAGTTTGATGCAGGAGCATCTGGAAACCTCAATCAAAGAAAATTAGAGAAAGAAGACATGTGGATGACCACATGGACAGCCAGGGCAATCTTGAGCAAGATTCGGTTAATGAACTAATTTTAGTTAGAAAAATCAGTTAAAAACTGAATGTATGTGTAATAAGAAGTGAAGGATTCATGAGTGAATCAAGAATCAAGAAGGAAAGAGAAAAACCTGTGCGTGTGAGAGAGAGGGAAAAACGTAGTTGCTGGAGAAATTCTCGATTAAGGCTGAAATGCCTTAAATTGTAACCTGAGATTGTAAATAATAAAAATGTGTTTTTTGTGAATTTCTGTAGTGTATTTGTTTTCATTTTATTTGTCAAGCTCTTCCAGCGATGTTGTGATTGACAGTGACAGCGCAGGGATGAATATTAACTAATAAACAAGATGGGGCTAAAGAAGAGTCCGAGACGAAGTTGAATTATTCAGAAAATGACGAAGTCGGTGCTCATGCACAGGCTTCTGTTCAAGGCGATTTTGTCGAGAAGACAGAGATAAGTATGGGGGGCGCGAGGATGAGTTGAATAAAGAGAATGCCAAAAACCCAGTCAGTGGGTCAGTGGCGTGCGAAACGGACCAGGAAGAGAAAAAAGACCGAGATTTGGTATTTGCACCAACTGAGCTCCCAGACAGCGAAAATGTGTTTCAATTTGAAGTGGAGAATGGTCTTCCTCAGCAACACGATATTCCAGGTATTGGTAGTGGTAACTGGTGGAAGAAGAACACGCAGTAGCGGTGCTAATGAGGAGCGAGTCCCTGTGAATAAACCTACGCCAAAGAAGACGACGAAGGGTTTCGGCTGCAGTTGGATATGCCGGGATTGAGTAAAGAAAATGTCAAAATACACATCAAGGCAGTGTGCTGGTAATCAGGGGCGAAGGAAAATCAGAGGAGTTGAAATGTAATAGTAGGGTTCGACTCCCTGGGGGTGGACGCAATGCTAATGCGGTCAAAACTGAAGTGAAAAACGACAGTGTTGCTGTAGCGTGGTTGCTTTGAAGAGAGTTCGAGAAATGGTGGATGCGGCAACTGCCATCGCTGGAACATGCCGATTTCATGCGTTTTATTGTGATTTGTCACTTGAAAGTTTTCTTAGTTGGCTGTGCCTAAAGAGAAGCGTTTCCAGGAGGCTTCGTGGGCCCATAACCCACAGGTCCCAAGATCGGACTTGAAAAAATCTTGAAAATGAAGAGACCCTGAATTCGTTTCCATCAAGGGGGTCTCCTCATTTTCATCAAGTGGTATCAGAGCGGGAAAGATTTCCTACGGAGAGGAGTTTTTGCATGCAAAGAGGTACGAAGAAAGAAGAGGTACAGTTTGTTGAAGATTTGTAAGCTTGTACTTTTTTTTAATTTTTTGTGAAGGTGAGAAGATAGCAGCAAACCTGGAGCAGGAGTGCTGAAATTTGTTCGAGAGGAGAGAACCGCGGAGATGCCGAGAGGACTAAGCTCAGCAGAGAAGCTTGGTAGGGCATCTGGTAGCAGGGAGGACTTGCTATGGCAGAGGTTTAGTGGCAGCTCACATGGAGGCAGTTCCACTGAAGAAGTGAAACAGTAGGTAGAATTGCATATGACCAGGAGGTCATAATTTTGCACCTCGGGAGCATATGACCAGGAGGTCATAATTTTTGTACCTCAGGAGTCTGATGCAGGAGCATCTGGACACCTCAATCAAAGAAAATTAGAGAAAGAAGACATGTGGATGACCACATGGACAGCCAGGGCAATCTTGAGCAAGATTCGGTTAATGAACTAATTTTAGTTAGAAAAATCAGTTAAAAACTGAATGTATGTGTAATAAGAAGTGAAGGATTCATGAGTGAATCAAGAATCAAGAAGGAAAGAGAAAAACCTGTGCGTGTGAGAGAGAGGGAAAAATGTAGTTGCTGGAGAAATTCTGGATTAAGGCTGAAATGCCTTAAATTGTAACCTGAGATTGTAAATAATAAAAATGTGTTTTTTGTGAATTTCTGTAGTGTATTTGTTTTCATTTTATTTGTCAAGCTCTTCCAGCGATGTTGTGATTGACAGTGACAGCGCAGGGATGAATATTAACTAATAAACAAGATGGGGGCTAAAGAAGAGTCCGAGACGAAGTTGAATTATTCAGAAAATGACGAAGTCGGTGCTCATGCACAAGCTTCTGTTCAAGGCGATTTTGTCGAGAAGACAGAGATCAGTATGGGGGGCGCGAGGATGAGTTGAATAAAGAGAATGCCAAAAACCCAGTCGGTGGGTCAGTGGCGTGTGAAACGGACCAGGAAGAGAAAAAAGACCGAGATTTGGTATTTGCACCAACTGAGCTCCCAGACAGCGAAAATGTGTTTCAATTTGAAGTGGAGAATGGTCTTCCTCAGCAACACGATATTCCAGGTATTGGTAGTGGTAACTGGTGGAAGAAGAACACGCAGTAGCGGTGCTAACGAGGAGCGAGTCCCTGTGAATAAACCTACGCCAAAGAAGACGACGAAGGGTTTCGGCTGCAGTTGGATATGCCGGGATTGAGTAAAGAAAATGTCAAAATACACATCAAGGCAGTGTGCTGGTAATCAGGGGCGAAGGAAAATCAGAGGAGTTGAAATGTAATAGCAGGGTTCGACTCCCTGGGGGTGGACGCAATGCTAATGTGATCAAAACTGAAGTGAAAAACGGCAGTGTTGTTGTAGCGTGGTTGCTTTGAAGAGAGTTCGAGAAATGGTGGATGCGGCAACTGCCATCGCTGGAACATGCCGATTTCATGCGTTTTATTGTGATTTGTCACTTGAAAGTTTTCTTAGTTGGCTGTGCCTAAAGAGAAGCGTTTCCAGGAGGCTTCGTGGGTCCATAACCCACAGGTCCCAAGATCGGACTTGAAAAAATCTTGAAAATGAAGAGACCCTGAATTCGTTTCCATCAAGGGGGTCTCCTCATTTTCATCAAGTGGTATCAGAGCGGGAAATATTTCCTACGGAGAGGAGTTTTTGCATGCAAAGAGGTACGAAGAAAGAAGAGGTACAGTTTGTTGAAGATTTGTAAGCTTGTAGTTTTTTTTAATTTTTTGTGAAGGTGAGAAGATAGCAGCAAACCTCGAGCAGGAGTGCTCAATTGGTTCGAGAGGAGAGAACCGCAGAGATGTCGAGAGGACTAAGCTCAGCAGAGAAGCTTGGTAGGGCATCTGGTAGCAGGGAGGACTTGCTATGGCAGAGGTTTGGTTGCAGCTCACATGAAGGCAGTTCCACTGAAGAAGTGAAACAGTGGGTAGAATTGCATATGACCAGGAGGTCATAATATGAAGGCAGTTCCACTGAAGAAGTGAAACAGTGGGTAGAATTGCATATGACCAGGAGGTCATAATTTTGTACCTCGGGAGCATATGACCAGGAGGTCATAATTTTTGTACC
>APFE030877108.1:472441-513940 GCA_000404065.3 Pinus taeda | reverse complement strand
TAAGCTATGATGTTGATGATACAGTTGGTTCTGAATAGTGTTGCAGGGTTCTGCTCTGTGTTCTGGTGACTGCTTTTGTTGACAGGGTTCAGTGATTTAGTATTGGGTGATTCAGAGATTGATAATGATAGTGTTGATTGATTGTGTGCTTCAATGATATTGATGGGTCCAATATGAAATTGGATGAAACGTGGCCTTCATATTGTAGTGTTGTGCTTTAGTGTATCCAGTCTGAAAATTGATGAAATGTAGTACCTGGAGGAAGGAAGAGAAGGTTGTAGCCTTCTGTAGGCCAGCACCTACGTACTAGTTTCTTGGCTAGTACAAGAACTATGGGGTTGTAGCTCCCTTCCAGAAGAAGCTGGAGAATGAGAGAGGGTTGTAGCTCTCTACAGGTTGCAGCCTGCGTACTGGTAAAGGACTGCACTAGTACATTGTAAAAGAAGTTTCTTATTGAAGGAAGATAGAAACAAATTGCAGCAGGTGGTTTTCACCCACATTGGGTTTCCACCTTATATCATGGTGTTCATGTGTGCTTCTTGTGTGTGATGATCTTTTCTGTTTTACTGCTTCTGTTTACTGTTCATATGGTCAATGAAGTTCTGATGCATTAACTAAAGATCAAGATGTAATGGATTATCTGATTCATAAATAATCTGGATATACGCTCGTTGCTTTAGAAACAGTTGCGTATACATGCGGGTTCACTTAACTGAAGTAGCGTATATGTATCTAAGTATGGAATAGAAAAAGTTTTACTGATTTGATAATACTGATTCACCCCCCCTTCTCAGTATTATTTCCAACAGATTCTAAATCCACACATATTTTTATTTAAATGATAAATCCATACTCCTTTAATAAATACTCTTTTGGGATAGGTTTATCTATTTATAACTTTATTCACCTTTTCCAAAATTCTTTCTAAAGCTTCAAAGCTGTAGCATTAGGAAAAATTATTTGATTTATAAGTATTTATCATTTTGGAATGTTACATTATTTCCTTTTTTATGTTATTTTAAAATTTGGTGCCCTTCATGTAAATTTGGGCCTTCACATCCCAAAACCTAGGTCTCTATCTAACTCATATATTCACAAATGTGTATTTACACTATGAGTCTTTATATGAAACATACCCTAAGATTGAACTTACACGACATCTCATGCGACGCTTGGAATTCTTGTAATTTTTGTTTAAAGATCCTTGTTATATGTTTCTATGTTTAACCTTTTAGTTTCCATGTGGTATATTACTACGTTATGGTCATGATTCTAGATTGTTATAAGGTAATGTCACATATTTCCACATACTTGTGTCCTTTTATGGTGCTGACATGTAGGTTTCATCAAAATTTAACACCAACAGCTGAGATTCAAAACATAAATATCTACAACACACGTTGATTAGGTTTTTTCCTCAACTTCTCAAATGACTATTGCAACCACTGTATTGCTCGATTGATCATTTTTTTTTTCTCTTAGAAAATGATTTGAAACTTTATAACAAAGTTTACCCTGTGCATGTTTTAGTTGAATGACTTTCACTTCATCCTACTTTCATCATTCTACCCACACGAGATTGATTTACTAAATAAATCCATCTCCTTTAGGGATTTTGTTAGAGGTAACCATTTTTCATTTTCTTCAGAGGAATTCTCACTTATAATAATTTTATTTTACATTATCACCTACCAATTATTCATTATTCATTATTTCTTTCCTTTTCATGTCTACAAGCATATAATGAGGTATTTAACCTAGATATGGACTCATGCTTACGGTTCAAACTTTCATCCATGAAATATTGTATGAGAGCTTTTATGAGTTTCTTAGCCACTGGTGAGATATTATATTTTCTATGTTTCATATTTTAAGAGGTAAATATTAAATGTTCAGGGTTTGACCCTAATGTTTAAGGTTCTAAATTATTATGGTCGCTGCCATATTAGGTATTCGCTTTATTTTATCTAGAGGATATTTTAATTTTCCAGCTCTGTTGGATCCTTCGGAGCATGATCTATCTCTGTGGAGATAAATAATTTTTTGTATCGTTGTTCTCTAAGTTATGAAAATAACCTTTCACTCCTTTGTTTCTATGCAATATTGTTAAGTTTTAATTAATTAAGGTTATGACTAACTATCATACTCAAAACCTAAACCCTATAGGAGTTGTGGGTAAAATTTGTAATGAGTCTCCTTCAAACCTTACCTCTGAGGTCATATAATCATTATACAGGTTCGAATGTTAAATTCATTTAGGTAAAAATTAGATTTTGAAAGCTTATTTGTAAGGGTTTTTAATCAAACATACTTAGGGTTTTTGTCCCTACAGGAATTCTTATAAATGTCTTTATATAATACTTTATTCAAAATTTTGTTTAACATTTACTCCTTATTTTTTTCATAAGAATGCTTATATGATTTTCAAACCTTAATGTATTTTTATTTGTAGTTCAGTTATTTTTTATGTATTTCATTTCTAGCTTTCAATTGGAGGAGTATTCACATCAATTTATTAAATTTTTTTAATTTGTTATCTTTTTAGGAGATTAAAAGAACATTGGGTTTATAATTTTTCCTCGAAGTATCTTCTTTGTAATGTTAATTTTTCTTTTCCCTTTATCATATACTTACAATATTCCAGGTACTTACTTTTAATTAACAAAATCTTTGTTTTCTAGTATGCGAATAGGTAACACTCTCTTATGTTTTCTTTCAAAAATTTCCCTTCTAGGTGAAGGGCTAGTTTTTCTACAACTTACAGGACATCTAACTTTATCTTCCACATGAGATGTCCCTAAAACCTTGGAATTTTTTATCTTTTTGAGCATGACTTCTATGCTCAAGGAAGAGAGACCAGGTACTTCTCCAATTTTTATACAATTGTTAGAACGTTGTTCCTTAGTTACTTCCTATTAGGAAGCTTGTATTTCCAAAGCTTGAATCTTGCCATGTAATCAACTAATGGGAATGCTTATTCCCAAACTCTGAAAAATAGTTGTAAGTTCTATTTCTGACATTTACCTTGGTCATCTCTGACTAATTCTGTATTTTAACAGTGGATTTTTTGTCAATAGACCTTATTTTGAAAATATAATGAATATATATAAATTTCTAGACTTTTAACCCAAATATGAATCATTATAGATGATCTACTCTTCATGATTATAGAATTTTGTTTTAATTCTTTGATCTATATATAATTTATGTGTATTATCATCAAGGTTAACTACATGTACACTTCAAACCCCTGTATGATTTCTTTTTAATTACCTAAGATTAAGCTCTTAGAAAATATGATAATACTCTTACATTTTTTTATTATTATTTGTTATAGGTCTTTAATATGACTTGCCTATTTTATTATTATTTTCCATAACATTTCTAAATACATCAACATTTTTATTTTCTTTTAGCTTCCTTCATAAATAATCCCTCGTGAGATTAAGTACTATAATATTTACAACGTTTAAATTATAATCTATCTATTACCATTTTTAATGTTGTTCTAGTTGACTAGAATACCATCAACTAACATATAATTGTAAATGAATTTAAAAATCTAACCAAGATAAATTATTCATGTTAAAGAATTTGTTCTTTCTATACATACACATAATCTTAATTTATAAACATTTGCAATTTCTGTATCCACTCCCAATGAATATTTTTTGTTATAAATCACTTTAACTTATACACTATGTACTCTACTACTTATGCAGTTTGATGCAGGAGCATCTGGAAACCTCAATCAAAGAAAATTAGAGAAAGAAGACATGTGGATGACCACATGGACAGCCAGGGCAATCTTGAGCAAGATTCGGTTAATGAACTAATTTTAGTTAGAAAAATCAGTTAAAAACTGAATGTATGTGTAATAAGAAGTGAAGGATTCATGAGTGAATCAAGAATCAAGAAGGAAAGAGAAAAACCTGTGCGTGTGAGAGAGAGGGAAAAATGTAGTTGCTGGAGAAATTCTGGATTAAGGCTGAAATGCCTTAAATTGTAACCTGAGATTGTAAATAATAAAAATGTGTTTTTTGTGAATTTCTGTAGTGTATTTGTTTTCATTTTATTTGTCAAGCTCTTCCAGCGATGTTGTGATTGACAGTGACAGCGCAGGGATGAATATTAACTAATAAACAAGATGGGGCTAAAGAAGAGTCCGAGACGAAGTTGAATTATTCAGAAAATGACGAAGTCGGTGCTCATGCACAGGCTTCTGTTCAAGGCGATTTTGTCGAGAAGACAGAGATAAGTATGGGGGGCGCGAGGATGAGTTGAATAAAGAGAATGCCAAAAACCCAGTCAGTGGGTCAGTGGCGTGCGAAACGGACCAGGAAGAGAAAAAAGACCGAGATTTGGTATTTGCACCAACTGAGCTCCCAGACAGCGAAAATGTGTTTCAATTTGAAGTGGAGAATGGTCTTCCTCAGCAACACGATATTCCAGGTATTGGTAGTGGTAACTGGTGGAAGAAGAACACGCAGTAGCGGTGCTAATGAGGAGCGAGTCCCTGTGAATAAACCTACGCCAAAGAAGACGACGAAGGGTTTCGGCTGCAGTTGGATATGCCGGGATTGAGTAAAGAAAATGTCAAAATACACATCAAGGCAGTGTGCTGGTAATCAGGGGCGAAGGAAAATCAGAGGAGTTGAAATGTAATAGTAGGGTTCGACTCCCTGGGGGTGGACGCAATGCTAATGCGGTCAAAACTGAAGTGAAAAACGACAGTGTTGCTGTAGCGTGGTTGCTTTGAAGAGAGTTCGAGAAATGGTGGATGCGGCAACTGCCATCGCTGGAACATGCCGATTTCATGCGTTTTATTGTGATTTGTCACTTGAAAGTTTTCTTAGTTGGCTGTGCCTAAAGAGAAGCGTTTCCAGGAGGCTTCGTGGGCCCATAACCCACAGGTCCCAAGATCGGACTTGAAAAAATCTTGAAAATGAAGAGACCCTGAATTCGTTTCCATCAAGGGGGTCTCCTCATTTTCATCAAGTGGTATCAGAGCGGGAAAGATTTCCTACGGAGAGGAGTTTTTGCATGCAAAGAGGTACGAAGAAAGAAGAGGTACAGTTTGTTGAAGATTTGTAAGCTTGTACTTTTTTTTAATTTTTTGTGAAGGTGAGAAGATAGCAGCAAACCTGGAGCAGGAGTGCTGAAATTTGTTCGAGAGGAGAGAACCGCGGAGATGCCGAGAGGACTAAGCTCAGCAGAGAAGCTTGGTAGGGCATCTGGTAGCAGGGAGGACTTGCTATGGCAGAGGTTTAGTGGCAGCTCACATGGAGGCAGTTCCACTGAAGAAGTGAAACAGTAGGTAGAATTGCATATGACCAGGAGGTCATAATTTTGCACCTCGGGAGCATATGACCAGGAGGTCATAATTTTTGTACCTCAGGAGTCTGATGCAGGAGCATCTGGACACCTCAATCAAAGAAAATTAGAGAAAGAAGACATGTGGATGACCACATGGACAGCCAGGGCAATCTTGAGCAAGATTCGGTTAATGAACTAATTTTAGTTAGAAAAATCAGTTAAAAACTGAATGTATGTGTAATAAGAAGTGAAGGATTCATGAGTGAATCAAGAATCAAGAAGGAAAGAGAAAAACCTGTGCGTGTGAGAGAGAGGGAAAAATGTAGTTGCTGGAGAAATTCTGGATTAAGGCTGAAATGCCTTAAATTGTAACCTGAGATTGTAAATAATAAAAATGTGTTTTTTGTGAATTTCTGTAGTGTATTTGTTTTCATTTTATTTGTCAAGCTCTTCCAGCGATGTTGTGATTGACAGTGACAGCGCAGGGATGAATATTAACTAATAAACAAGATGGGGGCTAAAGAAGAGTCCGAGACGAAGTTGAATTATTCAGAAAATGACGAAGTCGGTGCTCATGCACAAGCTTCTGTTCAAGGCGATTTTGTCGAGAAGACAGAGATCAGTATGGGGGGCGCGAGGATGAGTTGAATAAAGAGAATGCCAAAAACCCAGTCGGTGGGTCAGTGGCGTGTGAAACGGACCAGGAAGAGAAAAAAGACCGAGATTTGGTATTTGCACCAACTGAGCTCCCAGACAGCGAAAATGTGTTTCAATTTGAAGTGGAGAATGGTCTTCCTCAGCAACACGATATTCCAGGTATTGGTAGTGGTAACTGGTGGAAGAAGAACACGCAGTAGCGGTGCTAACGAGGAGCGAGTCCCTGTGAATAAACCTACGCCAAAGAAGACGACGAAGGGTTTCGGCTGCAGTTGGATATGCCGGGATTGAGTAAAGAAAATGTCAAAATACACATCAAGGCAGTGTGCTGGTAATCAGGGGCGAAGGAAAATCAGAGGAGTTGAAATGTAATAGCAGGGTTCGACTCCCTGGGGGTGGACGCAATGCTAATGTGATCAAAACTGAAGTGAAAAACGGCAGTGTTGTTGTAGCGTGGTTGCTTTGAAGAGAGTTCGAGAAATGGTGGATGCGGCAACTGCCATCGCTGGAACATGCCGATTTCATGCGTTTTATTGTGATTTGTCACTTGAAAGTTTTCTTAGTTGGCTGTGCCTAAAGAGAAGCGTTTCCAGGAGGCTTCGTGGGTCCATAACCCACAGGTCCCAAGATCGGACTTGAAAAAATCTTGAAAATGAAGAGACCCTGAATTCGTTTCCATCAAGGGGGTCTCCTCATTTTCATCAAGTGGTATCAGAGCGGGAAATATTTCCTACGGAGAGGAGTTTTTGCATGCAAAGAGGTACGAAGAAAGAAGAGGTACAGTTTGTTGAAGATTTGTAAGCTTGTACTTTTTTTTAATTTTTTGTGAAGGTGAGAAGATAGCAGCAAACATGGAGCAGGAGTGCTCAATTTGTTTGAGAGGAGATAACCGCGGAGATGCCGAGAGGACTAAGCTCAGCAGAGAAGCTTGGTAGGGCATCTGGTAGCAGGGAGGACTTGCTATGGCAGAGGTTTAGTTGCAGCTCACATGGAGGCAGTTCCACTGAAGAAGTGAAACAGTAGGTAGAATTGCATATGACCAGGAGGTCATAATTTTGCACCTCGGGAGCATATGACCAGGAGGTCATAATTTTTGTACCTCAGGAGTCTGATGCAGGAGCATCTGGACACCTCAATCAAAGAAAATTAGAGAAAGAAGACATGTGGATGACCACATGGACAGCCAGGGCAATCTTGAGCAAGATTCGGTTAATGAACTAATTTTAGTTAGAAAAATCAGTTAAAAACTGAATGTATGTGTAATAAGAAGTGAAGGATTCATGAGTGAATCAAGAATCAAGAAGGAAAGAGAAAAACCTGTGCGTGTGAGAGAGAGGGAAAAACGTAGTTGCTGGAGAAATTCTCGATTAAGGCTGAAATGCCTTAAATTGTAACCTGAGATTGTAAATAATAAAAATGTGTTTTTTGTGAATTTCTGTAGTGTATTTGTTTTCATTTTATTTGTCAAGCTCTTCCAGCGATGTTGTGATTGACAGTGACAGCGCAGGGATGAATATTAACTAATAAACAAGATGGGGCTAAAGAAGAGTCCGAGACGAAGTTGAATTATTCAGAAAATGACGAAGTCGGTGCTCATGCACAGGCTTCTGTTCAAGGCGATTTTGTTGAGAAGACAGAGATCAGTATGGGGGGCGCGAGGATGAGTTGAATAAAGAGAATGCCAAAAAACCCAGTCAGTGGGTCAGTGGCGTGCGAAACGGACCAGGAAGAGAAAAAAGACCGAGATTTGGTATTTGCACCCACTGAGCTCCCAGACAGCGAAAATGTGTTTCAATTTGAAGTGGAGAATGGTCTTCCTCAGCAACACGATATTCCAGGTATTGGTAGTGGTAACTGGTGGAAGAAGAACACGCAGTAGCGGTGCTAACGAGGAGCGAGTCCCTGTGAATAAACCTACGCCAAAGAAGACGACGAAGGGTTTCGGCTGCAGTTGGATATGCCGGGATTGAGTAAAGAAAATGTCAAAATACACATCAAGGCAGTGTGCTGGTAATCAGGGGTGAAGGAAAATCAGAGGAGTTGAAATGTAATAGCAGGGTTCGACTCCCTGGGGGTGGACGCAATGCTAATGCGATCAAAACTGAAGTGAAAAACGACAGTGTTGCTGTAGCGTGGTTGCTTTGAAGAGTGTTCGAGAAATGGTGGATGCGGCAACTGCCATCGCTGGAACATGCCGATTTCATGCGTTTTATTGTGATTTGTCACTTGAAAGTTTTCTTAGTTGGCTGTGCCTAAAGAGAAGCGTTTCCAGGAGGCTTCGTGGGCCCATAACCCACAAGTCCCAAGATCGGACTTGAAAAAATCTTGAAAATGAAGAGACCCTGAATTCGTTTCCATCAAGGGGGTCTCCTCATTTTCATCAAGTGGTATCAGAGCGGGAAAGATTTCCTACGGAGAGGAGTTTTTGCATGCAAAGAGGTACGAAGAAAGAAGAGGTACAATTTGTTGAAGATTTGTAAGCTTGTACTTTTTTTTAATTTTTTGTGAAGGTGAGAAGATAGCAGCAAACCTGGAGCAGGAGTGCTCAATTTGTTCAAGAGGAGAGAACCACGGAGATGCCGAGAGGACTAAGCTCAGCAGAGAAGCTTGGTAGGGCATCTGGTAGCAGGGAGGACTTGCTATGGCAGAGGTTTAGTTGCAGCTCACATGGAGGCAGTTCCACTGAAGAAGTGAAACAGTAGGTAGAATTGCATATGACCAGGAGGTCATAATTTTGCACCTCGGGAGCATATGACCAGGAGGTCATAATTTTTGTACCTCAGGAGTCTGATGCAGGAGCATCTGGACACCTCAATCAAAGAAAATTAGAGAAAGAAGACATGTGGATGACCACATGGACAGCCAGGGCAATCTTGAGCAAGATTCGGTTAATGAACTAATTTTAGTTAGAAAAATCAGTTAAAAACTGAATGTATGTGTAATAATAAGTGAAGGATTCATGAGTGAATCAAGAATCAAGAAGGAAAGAGAAAAACCTGTGCGTGTGAGAGAGAGGGAAAAATGTAGTTGCTGGAGAAATTCTCGATTAAGGCTGAAATGCCTTAAATTGTAACCTGAGATTGTAAATAATAAAAATGTGTTTTTTGTGAATTTCTGTTGTGTATTTGTTTTCATTTTATTTGTCAAGCTCTTCCAGCGATGTTGTGATTGACAGTGACAGCGCAGGGATGAATATTAACTAATAAACAAGATGGGGCTAAAGAAGAGTCCGAGACGAAGTTGAATTATTCAGAAAATGACGAAGTCGGTGCTCATGCACAAGCTTCTGTTCAAGGCGATTTTGTCGAGAAGACAGAGATCAGTATGGGGGGCGCGAGGATGAGTTGAATAAAAGGAATGCCGAAAACCCATTCAGTGGGTCAGTGGCGTGCGAAATGGACTAGGAAGAGAAAAATGACCGAGATTTGGTATTTGCACCAACTGAGCTCCCAGACAACGAAAATGTGTTTCAATTTGAGGTGGAGAATGGTCTTCCTCGGCAAGATGATATTCTAGGTATTGGTAGTGGTAACTGGTGTAAGAAGAACACGCAGTAACGGTGCTAACGAGGAGCGAGTCCCTGTGAATAAACCTATGCCAAAGAAGACGACGAAGGGTTTCGGCTGCAGTTGGATATGCCGGGATTGAGTAAAGAAAATGTCAAAATACACATCGAGGCAGCGTGCTGGTAATCAGGGGCGAAGGAAAATCAGAGGAGTTGAAATGTAATAGCAGGGTTCGACTCCCTGGGGGTGGACGCAATGTTAATGCGATCAAAACTGAAGTGAAAAATGGCAGTGTCGCTGTAGCGTGGTTGCTTTGAAGAGAGTTCGAGAAATGGTGGATGCAGCAACTGCCATCGCTGGAACATGCCGATTTCATGCGTTCTATTGTGATTTGTCACTTGAAAGTTTTCTTAGTTGGCTGTGCCTAAAGAGAAGCGTTTCCAGGAGGCTTCGTGGGCGCATAACCCACAGGTCCCAAGATCGGACTTGAAAAAATCTTGAAAATGAAGAGACCCTGAATTCGTTTCCATCAAGGGGGTCTCCTCATTTTCATCACAGTTGTAAGTTCATTGCAAATCGATTGAGGAATAGATTGAAAATCTTAATGCTACCTTTTCACATACACACTTAGAATTCTACATGACTATTGTACAAAGCCACATATAAGAAATAGTTTATCATTAAATCCATATAACATTCACAAATTATACAATCAGGGTACCCATTTGAAATATTAATCTAGAAACTATTGCACGAGCTAACCAAATCCTCCCAACCTATCACCTACCAACAAAGGGTACCCTCGAGCATTAAGACTGTAAGTCCTTTTCCTTTTTCACACTTATATTCTTTCTTGCTTCTCACTAGTTCAATACTATGTGACTCTCACCAACAAGATGACAAAAAGTGGGTTACCCTCTTACTAATCAATAGGTAGTTGGTAACTACCTCAACCTCACCCAGTAGGTTGCAATTAGCTACTAGCTCATTTAGGAGTTCCACTTCCCCACTGCCAAAGATAGCCTTCTGTGTTTTAGGGAAGTTAATGATCAATTATTTCCATGATCATTAACAATTTAATGTTTTAGATTAAATTACTAGGACTTAATGAGCGGTAATCAATAACAAACATTAACTTGTAGCCATAACTCATTTAGCCAGGTGTAACTTCAACATAATTTTCCATATATTTTTTTTTTAATTAAAAACATCATACTTTCAAATTTAAATTAAACCTTTATTAGTTTTATCAAACTCATAAACTATTTCCAAATAAGTCTTTAATGTTACAACACAATCTCACTTAACCATATATACAAATATACAACATAAACTTAAAGTCAAGGGATATCATAATACTTCCTTCTATACAATTCCTTCTAATATTTCTTTCCTAGATATTTCAATATTTTTTTAGCCCTTTAGTGATTTTTCATAATCATTAGTTTTTTTCAGTTTAACTTAATGAGAGAAAAATTAAGAAATTGATCTAGAGGGTTTTTTTCAAGGCACGTCACTATACTTAGATATGGAAATATTTCTACAAGAATTACCGAAAGAAGAAGTGATATTCACATCGTCCCATCAAGTGAAAAGGAAACACCTACCCCTATTGAAGAAACCATCAATACTTTTGGAAGAAAAAGAAAGAGGCAGGAAGCCTACAATCACCTCTCCACCTTCAATACCTTAGGCTCGCCTAAGTTCATCATCAAGTCATAGAAGGAAGGAAATCAATGTGGTTGGAAGAGCGAGTAATGATAGGCCCTCCAGTGGAGGAGATGGAGTGTTAGGTATGTGTTATACTCTTTGCACGAATAACCCCCATGACTGCCTTGGATTTGTAATTTTGTACTCATACAACTCCTCATGTGCAAAGAAAACAATAAGTGGGAGAATGTTGGGTATGTGCTATATTCTTTAGGTAGATTTTGGGTACACAATTATCAATCACATGGTGGTTTTGCCGTACTTTCATAGATGTGGTCAAAGGAACTACAATTATATTCTAATCTAGGGTTAATGTATTGGGGGTTTATGAATTATATGACATGTATATACTATATGCTAACATTGTAAAGGAACATAATCAAAATTAAAATTTGTTTTCCTATTTTTCAGTTCCAAGAGAAAATAATTTATGAATATTTTGTGTGATTTCAATATATGTTTTCTATTAGTTTTAATAAAAAAAATTGTTGATATTATTTGTACAAGGTTAAAACCTATAGAGAGGAGCCATCTCTAAATGTGTTCTTAGCAATATCACACACTGTTGAATCATCAAAGTGTAAAATTATAAGAAGGCTCAACCTCCATAAGAGCTAGCTAACATGGGAATTAATAGAACCACACTACCTAATTGGATTGTAGCTTGCATGGTTGGAACATAGAGAATGATTGAAGAAATTACAATGGAACTAGTGATATTTGATGACCATCCATAGACTATGCAAGATGAACTCTATTATAGGAGAAATAAGAATCTAAGCACGGAAAGAGTAAAGGTTCAAAATAAAAGGGTCACTAATTAGTTAAGAATAGAAGTGGATTTATTTGAAGTAGGAACACTAGACCCCTAAAGCTAAACCAAACTATGAATGAAGATCTAACACACTCTATTACATAACAAGAAGTAGAAAATATGAGACTAAAAAGGAGAATAAATGAGCTTGAATAGTCGCCACAGTGGGTGCCTATCAATTGAACGAAGGGGGGGAAATGGTGGAACGATGGTTTAATGAGGGTTTGTAGGTCGCCTACACCTAGAAGCCTACATGGCCTCCCATCGTCATGAAGGATGACTCAACTATGGAAATTATGTATTGGCATTGACTGTAAAAATTCAAGTTTATGAGAAGGTATGACTAAGTGGGAATTCTTACTTCAACAACCCAAAGTTATAATCATGGTTGTGAATGGGTAGGATTGGAGCCATAATACAGAGAAGAGGGGGGGAATTCATTGTGTAGAAAGTTGAAGAAATTTTTTATTTTTATTTTTTATATAAACATATAGCCATGACATATTCTTCATAAGAGTTACAGTGTTGGAATATCACAATAATCTTAGGGGGAAATTAAATCAAAAGATATAATTCTAGAAATTCACTTCAGTAGCTAGAGGCTCTTAGTATTTAGGTGAATTTCTCCTATTTGTGGATCTCTCCCACTTAGGTTTGGTCTCTTGTTTCTAACACCTTGCAACTCTTTTCAAGATTGGAAACATTCTTTATTTTCTTTGTTTTATCTTGCATATTTATTTAGGTCATGGTTGTCCATCCCATGCCTTGTCCTAATGTCCTTTGGAGATTTATTGTATCAACCTCCTTGTGATCATGTTCTATCTCCCATTCTATTTGGAGGTCTCTATCCCTTTCCCTATTTTTTGGACTATTCACCCCCTTTTTACCTGTTCCTTCTCTCTATGAAATCCCATGTTTTTTTTCCCACCTTTCATAATGATCAATCAAACCTTAGTCATCCCTCCAACAAGAGGTCACAAAGGACGACCAAGTGTGCCCTCTCCCCTTATTCACACACCCCCACCCTACATGGCACTCACTCTCAGGACTCTACTAGAGCCACCATGGAGAGGTACAAAAGAATTATAACAAAATTTGTTTAGAGGGGAATTTCAGATATTGAAAATCAATTTAAATAGGCTCGACGATTTTTTCCATATGCACATATTCAACGAGAAACAATGGACTAGATCCATGATGTTGCTACTTCTACCAAAGCTAGGGCATCTTCTTATATTTAGACACTCAATTTGTATGGAAATATTAAAACCATCATGGGAAGGGTCTTTACTGATAAACTATATACATAGTAAAAGATCATCATATGCATGTCTAAGATTATGGATAAAATGTAAACACTGTATGGAAAAGTCAACTTGTTGATCAAGAAGATTCCTAGAACTGATCATTCATCATCTAATACCAATTACAACACAAAGCCACTCAATTACCCCTCAACATAGTTGAATGAATATACTTAGATCTCAGGACTGAACCCATATATTTCTTTTAAACTTAGTTATGATGATGATGATGATGATGATGATGGTTACCGTCCACTGAGACCAAATAATGATCTATCGGACCTAAAAAGACAAATTATTTATTTTGATTTAAGATTTTATTCCTATGCTCAAAAAGCTTGGAGAGAAGCCTCCCGCGTTCACTATAATTTTGGCATTGTAAAAGGCTGGGAAGGTCAGTATTGTAACAAAGGTTGTGAAATTGAGATCTAATGTGGCTGTATGCAGGGCATTCTAAGAGGAAGTGGTTTTCATCCTCGATGCTCCTATTCTCACAAATATGGCAGATCCTTTCTATCCATGGTGTTTTAGGAACTACCCAGCGGCCAGTTTCACTATGGAGCTCATGAGAATTCGTTCTAATCTTTGCTATATTAATTTTCTTTTTTGAGCTAGTTAGAATAGAGAGATACTTTTGATCTTCAAGGGTGGGGTTGATGACCTTCTTATAATAACTTAATTTTCTTTTAGACGCTAAATCTTTCTCACACCATAATTTCTCTTTGAACTTAGAAGTAACAATATCTTTAATGTTATTTATGTTTTGCAAAACATCGTTCTCATTGATCGCCCAATAGTTTAACCAGGCCTTTGTGTCCTTATGCCATCCCCGGTTAAGCCTTAGGTGATTTTGGCTGGAATTTAAAGCTAGCTTAGGACAAGGATGCAAGGTTGTTTATACTTGATAATGGATGCAAGGTTGTTTATGTAGATTTTCCTGATTGTTTATGTAATCTAATTACTAAATTAGGAAAAATAGAGACAATATCAAAGTTTTAAGTTTATTCTACTAGTTTGGTTTCCCTAGAAACATATTATAGAGACTATCTATATCGTACCTTGTTGTTTTTCGAATTAATATAATAACTCCAACCTTACAAAAAAAAATGAGCTTAAATAATCCCTCAATCCAACTCCTGTATTCATGAGCCCTTAGGATATCAAAGCATTATACCTCAATGTTTCTCGAATTAAATAATAACTCTATCCTTACAAAAAAAAATGAGCTTAAAGAATCTCTCAATCCAACTTCTCTATTCATGACCCCTTTGGCTATCAAAGCACATGAGGTTATGCCAACTATACTCAAAACACCCCATCAAATATGAAAAGTGACACACCTTCTTACTAAAGTTAGGTTTTATATTGTAACTGATATAAATAAAATAATGCAAATTATTGAGGAACTATATGAAATAACTCCACACTTGAGAAATTTTACACAAAGAGTTCACTCAATTGTTGAATTTCATAAAGACGATCTTGAAAATGATCAAGAATTTTTTTATAATGAATTTTTAATTTTTATGCATAAAATTAGCTCACTCAACAAAATCTAGAGGACACAACAAAGTCTCCTAAGGCCTAAAACACTTTAACATATCAAATTTGGTTGGTTTGCTAGAATCAAAATATTAGAAGAGGATATTGTTGATTGTTCATATGTTGATGATAAAAGTATTAGAACTTTTATTAAGGCCATTAAAGTTTTCTATGATCTACAGGGCCCACGAATGATTAGATATACTCTATGCTCGTTTCAAAGATATAGTACAAGAAGAGCTAGAGGTAATTAATACATCAATGGATTTTGAATTTGACAACTTAACTGATTTTCCATAAGCTAAAATAAAAAAATGGTTAGTTACATTTTTTAATTACGATGAAGACCAATCAGCCACAAATGCACAACTCTGAAAAAATTCCCAAGATATCGAGGAGAAAATCTTCAACTTACATGTTAAACAAGACATAATGGTTCCTTTAATGAAGGAATACATTGACAAATGACTGAATAAATCACTGTAATAAATAGTTAGTCTTCAATAATTATCAAATATTTATATTAACAACAACGTTTTAGCAACATAAATTAGAATCTTCTTCAATATAAAAGGAGGAGGTCCTTCCATATCATTTTTGTGAGTATCCAAATCCATTAAAGTGATTCCTTTTTTTCTTCCTAGTATTTGGTCATCCAACTTTCTTTATTTTTCTATATGCCATTTAAGCTAATCCCTCACTATAGTTCTTTCTTTATTTTAGGTATCTTGATATTTACTAGTCCACAGTATCTTAATCCAAATCCCCTTATGAGATGAATGCATTTAGTTTTTCTACTTTAAATTTTAGGAGTTTGAAAAGTGCTTTAGGCACCTGAGTTTTCAAAAACTTTGAAATTATAAAATTATATTTTTCTCAGACAGAGATCCCATTTAAGAAAGTGATTCATTGTGATTCATTTTATTTTAAATTGGTATGAATCTCATGATTTTTTTCCTATGCCCTTTATGAATTCGATGAATGAAATTATTTTATAGCTATCTAGATATCTAAAACATTATTCTTTTCTATCTGTCTATTGTCTTACTTCAGTGATTCTTACCTCACAAAGATGAATGCAATGGACATGATTCAATTAAAATATGTATATTTATTTATATTATGTGTTTTGTTTACCACACCTAATCCACTCACAGGTGCATCATATATTATTTTCTAGGATATATTGAAAATATGAGTGTGCATTAAAATAAAAGTACCACCCCTTTAAATGCGCAGAGGGACTTGTATCTAGGTCCCAAGGGGTTGAATTTTTTATTAATGAATATTAACAACGCCAAGCTTGGAATTGTGGAAGGATGATGATGGAAGCACTCCCCTATCTATGTGATGAGGATTTCTAGTTGCCTACGGAGGAAGTTAGGTCGATATAGTTAATGCTTCTACTATTTTCGCTCTATGAGTGGTTAGATCTATATAGATAATACAATAGTATATTGAAATAGAAGATAGATAGGATGGGCGTAGAAGTAGGCTAGGAAGTATAGAAGGTTATAGGTTAGTTTTCGACTCTAGATAGGAATATATTTCCTTGTATGATTTACTTAAATTTTGGTTACTACATCTTTCTCCTTTTTTTTTTTTTGCTTAATTGACACATTATTTCCTGACTGCTTGTATCGTCTTGACTCTAACTTCAAGATAAATTTTTCTAAAAGAGAGGTGTATGCAGTTCTCACATCTTGATCCTATTATATTATGTCACGTTATTAACCTCCTTTCTAACTGATTGACTTCTGTGATAAATTATTTTAAGTATTATCAGTATATGTACGAGGTATGTATATTCTAGTCACATACCCACACCTGACATGAATACATTAGTATTCTATGGTTAATCTTTTTTATTATTTGTAGACAATTATAGGTTGGGGAATTGTGCCAAAGCATCTAAAGTAAGGTTTTGATTTAAAATGGATGACTAATGCATTAAGCCTTTAAACAAATGCAATTTCTAAGTATTTCTGAGAAAATTGAAGGGTTGATTTTCATTCCTAACAAACTTAATATTTGAATTGATTTGAAAAGTAGAAATAAAGGAACTATATAACTTGCTAAGAATTCATATTGAACATTTAATTTATCATATACAACATATGTGTGTAGAAGTTTTCTACGTCCAAACATAACACAATCAATAGATGACAGAAGGCAAAAATTAAAAGATTTAGAGTAATTAACTAAGAAAAATTGTTCAGTTAATTAATCTCTTTGAATTATTATAGCTTTACAAGGGCATTCAGGGAGATTGATATCCAATCTAGCCTTGCCCAAACTTCTATGTTACTTTGAACATGTGCAGAAATAAATATGAAAAACATAATTGATAACAAGGCAAAATCACAAAGATGCACAAGTTGTTTAGAATGAATCGAGAATCCTTCAATTATCTTCAAAAATAGATTTGAACATTATAAGCATGTCACTGGTTCATCACAAGGGCTCAACTCTCACTTCTTCGAACTAACAAATACTTATAGAAAAATTCCAAAAATATCTTACGTCTAATCCAACATTTATTACGAAATGAGATAATATATGAAATTATTTTTGATTTACAAAAGTAGAACTAGAAAATATCTATTTTAAACTTATTTGAATAATCAACACACAATTTAAGGGTGTTGTTTGATGATTGTTGCCTTTAAATGAATTTTCTTCTTTCTGCTCCCCTTTCTCAGCTTGTTGCTCCTACTTTTCCTGTGACTAGTCAGTGACTTCTATGCATTGGTTTTATTTGATGAGTTCAAGTAACTTATCCCATCTTTTTTCATCTTGGATAGAAATTTTTTTTACTATCTCATATGCTTCATCGACTTTTCTGTATTTTTTAAAAGTTGACCTAGCGATGAACAAATGACTAACTTCATGCTGAATGAAAATATCATACTCTATGCCTTTTAAGAATTCTCTCCCATTGATTGTCCCTTTAGCAAATATGGTTCTGTTTGTTGCTATTTGGTGAAATTTATATTTATAGTCTTCTAATGGAATCAATTGGCCAATAGAATGTCATAGAGATGGAAGTCCCTTTTGCTGCAAAGTATTAAATTTTCTAGGAAACTTTCTAATATGGGATTCTAATATTTGACACTTGTTTTCCAACAGTAACATCAAATGTTTCTTTGTCAAAACTCTCCTTACCTCTAGGATGGTAAGAGTTCTATCCTCAATTCTAGATTCTTCTAATTCTTCTTTAATTTAATAATTGAGTACTTTAATTATTTTATCTGCTTCTTTAGGCATATGCTCCAAATCTTCTTTGATTCTTGTATGGTTGTCTTTGATATTTCCTGTAATTCCTCCTGTTCAAAAATAATATGAATAGAAGTCCATAGTTTATACATGGTAGAATCTATATCAATCTAGATTTTCTCTTTTTCCTCTACCAATGTTTATGCAATCAATGACTCATTTTCATATTTTTCTATCTATTTGGTAAATCTGAAATTTTTCTTAACTTTAGCCAGATATATATTGTCAGTCCTTATCTTGTTATTTTTAATTTTCTCTAGTAGAGTTTTGAATTTTTTTTTAATTCCAATACCTTTTAATGACAAGTCTCCAAAATATTTTGAAAACTACTTTGTTGAATTTTGGTCAGTAGGCTCTTTTTCTGCTGTAGATACTATTGTTGTAGAAATTGCTAGTGTTAATTTCACTACTATGGAAGCTTCTACTCCAGTACTGAGTTTGTAGCTCTTTTCCTTTGATTAATTTTTCCATTTATATTTCCATCTTCTATAACTGTATGTTTTTTTCAATATTCATCTGAAGCATGTTCTCCTTATCCTTCCATAACTGACTGATTTCCTGAGCCTGTGGATGTTCAGCTATTGGCAACTTCAATTGTTTCCTCAATGCTTGAATATCAACATTTCTGCCCTTGATTATTTCCTCAGATACCTTTATATCCTTAGGATCTAATCCTAATTTTATAACTAAATATTGAAGCCCTTTGATTTTAGTGTCCTTTGCTAAAGAAGACATGTTTTCCTATTTTAATTGGGAATGAATCTTATTGAGAGAAGCCTATAACTTAGAAGCTTTTATGTCAGAACTTGTCAGCGATGAATATATCATTTCTCCTTCTTCCTTATGGAGATCATTATGGTCAATATGATGATTTTTCTTTGTGTCAAATGAAAACACAGAAGTTTTATGATCTTCAACACTTTTTGGCACATGGACCTTTCATTCCAAGAATGCTAATTGAAATTGGCCTTTCTCACTGTGAAGGGTTGAAAGTAATCCGGTCTGAGTTGAGAAAGAATACTTCCAGAACTTTGCATATGTAGAATTATTTAAAGCCTCATTTTTCTTCTTCATTTGTAAGAACTTTGCAAAATTACTTTGTTGTTTTGGAGAAGAAGGAGAATCCAATCTGCCTTTAGGAATCTATTGTAATGAAAAATGAGCCTGTGTTGATATTACAATAGTGGTAAGTTCTTCAAAATTTCAAGCTTCTGAAGATTTGTCTTCATCATTTACAAATTTTCTCCTTTTTAATACTTTGAATGTTGCATCTTAAATCTGACCCTGCTTGTGATATGCTTTCTCTTGGTCTCTTTAACTCTTTCTCTTTCATCCTTGTACTTTCCAGTGTTGCTTGATTGGAAACTAGCTCCTCAATCTCTTGTAATTTATTCTCTATCCATTCTTCCATGTTAGAAAACTACTCAATTTCAGGTCTTTCCACATGCATATATGGTGTAGATTTCTGAGCAATTCTCATTGATTAGATTACTCCTAATGGACCATATGACCAAGTAAACTTAACTTAAACTTCGTTTGGCTCAATAAGTCATTGAGCTTTTTCATTGCAACTCTAGTGTTGACTATAAATGGACCAACCTACACTTTTAATTTAAACTGATCCTTTTGTTTTCTGGAAACAAAATGCACCTCATCCATGTTCAACATTTGTCTAATGTACTCCAGTGAAAAAATTCTCATGGGAAGAAACACTGGAAATCTGTATGATTGAAGGTCGCAGTCATAAATTCTGAGTTAAGTGAAATTCTGGTATAAATACTAGTCTCCAACCTTTGTCTTCTCACTTTGATGCATATTTCTCTCGATCTTTGTTGAAATCTAGGGACTACATCAATGTTTAACAAACAAGCAGTTATATACAAGAATTGATTAACAAAATCACTGAAAGAAAACTCTTCAGAGGTTTTTCTCACCAAATATGCCCAACGGATCACTAACAAAGGTTTACCTTTAGCATCCCATTTTTGTAAAGGAAAGTTGAATATTTCATATTTATAATATAATAACTAGTAAACCAAAACTAGCTAGTGTTTAAATGATCCTTCTACGCTAAACTTTAAAAATTGATCGTGAATAGTATCAAAAATAAATTGACTATAGTTGAACGTAATTGATGGTTTTTTACCAGAAGAAAACATTGATAGAAAGCCCAAAATGACATCATCAATCTATTGATCACTAGGATATTATAACCGACAAGAAACTAAGGAAATAACCAACCTAGACATCTCAGGAAATATTGCAGAGGGATAAGGAGGGTTAGTTATGGGTAATTATGAATTTTCTGGTAAGAACGACTCAAATATGTGAGTTCTCTGTGGGAAAATGAGTTTCTAGTATATTTCCATTAGAGAATTAGGAGAAAAAGGATGTAAGGAGTCATGCAGAATTAGTTGAAGGACTTGGAAAATTGACTCTGTTGTAGTATGTAAAAGATTCTCATTGTTCTGAGAAATTACAACTCTTTGACTAGCAAGATATTAGGCTCCACACCAGCTACAAATTATGGGAAAGGATGGGCTAGAGGGAAGAATAACTAGGACAATAGGGATTCCCAAAAATAAAACTCATCATTGGCATCTTCGAACTTTTGATATGCCTAATTGTGAAGTTCATAGAGATCAAACTCACAATTGGTCACTACAATCTTAAACTGAGGGTCGACCAGTGGAAATTCATCTAAATTAATTACATGGGGTAGAAAAGGATTATCTACAAGGAGTTTTTCTTTTTCTTTATGGGAATCCATGAGGAAAACAAAATTACTAAGAAAATAGAGATAGAATTACCGGAAATATGATAGCTAGAGGTCACTATTTGTTGGGATTCTGCTTGCAATGGCATTTTGGTGAATTGTAGTGACAGACAATTGGGAAAATGAAAATTTGAAAAAGGATAACAAAAATTATTGGGACCAAATAACAATTTACTTTGTTAGTTTAACCATTATTTGCGTGAGGTGTTAAATCTAATTGAATGTTAGCATGAGACCAAATTACTGGTAACGGTAATGTGCTCGATGTAGTAAGGGGAATAGAAATAGTAAAATGTAGCAGGATAGCGAAAATAGCGGGAGATATAGTTGGTAGGAAATATGAATGTGGTAGAGTGGATTGGCGGATGACTGGTTTTCGGGGGGGGGGGGGTAGGGGTGCGCCATGGTAAATGGTATTTGGCGGAGGGGGTCATAATGCCTGCAGAGATACCACATAGGAAAAGAGAGGTTTAGAAATCCATTTTGCGAACCCCTGTCACCCCCTCCCCTTTGTTAACGTTTGAGGATGCAGAGGGGTCCCACTATTACGCATGGACCGTTCATCCAAGCAGGCTTCATCTCCATCGTTTATTATTACACCCATGTTAATTATTAATGGGCGGTAGTCACATCAACAATTTTATTGTATATGAATAAAATACATTTAAACTATGAAGAGACATTTCAATGTGCATAGATTTTTGGGATTTTATTTTTTATTTATTTTTCTAATCCCTTTTATTTATTTTTCTCTATTTTTCCATTTTATTTTTTCTCTATAATTTATTTATTTATTATTTTATATTTTAAAGATAAAGGGAAAACTAGAAAATATTAATAGAGTAAAAATAAGTTACAACAAGTTCTTAAGCTTCATTAATAGTTAAGCTTTGATTAGTGTCAAGCTTGATTGATAGTTAAGCTGATTCATGGTTAATTAAATGATTAACACTTAATCCTGATTAGTAAATAGTTTAATAATTAATATGATTAATTTAATATTGAATTAATTATATTTCTCATGAATCCATTTGATTTAATCGACCCTTAAGTAATTATTGTTGTTATTATTATTATTCTTTATTACTTGACAAGTTTGACTTCTTTGAATTAATTTATGGATAAGGGAATAAGTGGAGAATGGAAAGGGCTCGTATGGTAGGTTGGTGACTCTAGAGGAGGAGAGGGTTGGTAACATTCATGGGAGAGAGGGGAGGAAAATAAGTGCAAGGTTATTCTTAAGTCAAGGGACATTAATTTTAATGGAGGATTTTTGGCTTTGGGTGAACTTGGGGGTTGGAGAGGTTTTGGACTGTCACATAGAGTGGTGGATTTTAGTATTGGACACTAGAAGGGTGAACTCAGGAACACTACAATAGAAAATTGGACTTGGGCCTAGAGGGATAGGGAAACTATGGAGCCTCCCTAGGCTATTAAGTTAGATAGACTTTCCTAGTTGGTAGGGTGGCATATTCAATCAGGTGGTACTAGTAGGAGCATCGTAATTGATCCACCATACTAGTATTCTTCTTGTGCTTTTAAATAATATAAAATACCTTGAAATAAAATTAAAATATGTTGTTGATATGTTGCTTTCTTTTGATATGATATGAAAGTGTGGAAATTTTATTATGGTTGAGGACCCCAAAATGGGCTTTTACATATGCCAATGCTTCTTTAGAATAAAAAAATCACAAGAAGTCCATGTTGAATTCAAAGCACAAAGAATTTGGTATGGAACGAAATGATATTAAATATCATATTCTTTAGAATAATGTTGGAAGAATTGTCATCAAGTTTATATCATTTCCAATTTAACTAAGACAAAATAGCAACAAAAAAATAACAAAATATCTCTAGTAAAACATGGTTGTGAAACACAAACTAAGTAGGAAAAGTGGAATGTTAGGCATAGTCTACAATCGTAAGTATTGGTGAAAAGAAAATGGTTGGTAGTGCCACACCTCGCCTAGCATGGTTGGAAGACTACCATAGGCTTGGGGGCGTAGGTGGACAGTGCGTGCGTGCGGGTAGGCTTGAACGGACGAGCGGTTGAGCTAAACGGCTGCGGTTATGTGATGGGCGAGCTCTTTCTTGAATGTGCGATGGATTATGTGCATGATAGAAGGGTGGGCAAGCTTGTTTATACACATGGGAGCATGTGCTAACTTGCATGGAGGCCGACCTATGATTGTGGGGAGCTGACTTGATAGTTGATGGCGTGTGGAGCTTGGAGGATGAGTCAGCTAGGTGAGCCAACTCACCCTGCCAAGGATATATATTGGTGGACGTGTTGAATCATTTGGACATCGATCATTCATCGATCATCATCTCTCAACAAGACTTGGACGCAGGGTGAAGGTGGAGTGGAAGTGCGAGTTGGGCGAAGTCGCCGTGCAGGGCTGGACGACGGGCGACCCAAGCGGGTGCCTATGCAGAGCTGCACGACAAGCGAACCGAGTGAGGGCGCCCATGCAGGGCTGCACGACGAGTGATCAAGCTGGGCGTGCAGGTGACCGTGAGGGTGTCTAGGTAGGCGTGCACGATGGGCGGCCGGGTGAGGGCATCCGGTGCAGGCGTGCACGATGGGCGGCCCAAGTAGGGCGTCTACCGAATGAAGAGTTGGTCGACACGGTGAGGTTGTGCGGACGGGCGGTCGGGTGAGGGCGTGCCGTGCACAACGAAACGGTGGAGATGAAGGTTGGAACCGAAGGTCGTAGAGTTGGGCAGGTGGTACTACGTGCTGTTTCAGACGATTTGGGCATTTGTCAAGGGTTGGCAAGTGGGACTGCGTGTGGGCAGGTATACATAGTTTTGGCATTTGCTGACCAACGAAGTACGAGCCGGATGAAGACGTGCGACGAGGTGAATAATGAGTTGGTGAGTCATGTGGCGACCGTGCGGAGGTACCGACAAGCTGGGCAACCAAGTTTGCCGAAGTTGTAAATTTGGCTAAATATAAATTTGGGGTTTCCCAAGGACTTAACCTATACTTTGTAAAAGTGGAAAAATTGTATATATATTGATATCGGGCAGACTCATATTGCAGGGAGTTTCCCCTCCATTTATACTGTTGTGCATTTCTCTTGTATAATGTTGTTGATAATGAATGTGTATGGGTGTTCATTAGTATAAAGGAAACATACTAATACTTGGTAACGAAAATAAAACTATGTATGGAATGTTAAGGCGTAGTCTACAATCGTAAGTATTGGTGAAAAGAAAATGGTTGGTAGTGCCGCACCTCGCTATAAGCAGTTGAAAGACTACCGTAGGTGTAGGGCGTGACAGTTGAGGCGTGCACGGGTGTGGCGCTCGGTTTGTGCGAAGGTGTCCGACGATGAAATGGAGGAGTGCTCGGTTTGTGCGACGACTTGTCACGGGTGCCTTGGTGACTCGGGTGAGCGACCGCCCATCGTGCAAGTGTGCACGGTGACTTGGTGTAGTGTTGAGATTGTGGACAGAGGTGTGTCTCGGGTGGAGGCGCCCATGTGTGGTGATTTGGAGGTGTGCCTGAGTTGGGCAAACAACATGATCGTGCGACAAGGTGAACGAAGCATTGGTGAGTCGTGTGGCGACCGTGCGAAGGTGCCGACGAGCTAGGCAACCGAGTTTTGCCTTGGATTGTAAATTTGGCTAAGTATGAAACTTGGGGTTTCCAAGTATACTTGTAAAGCTTGTAAAACTATTGTATAATATATTGTTGGGCAGACTCATTGTTTAGGGAGTTTCCCCTCCCTTTAAACTGTACAATTGTGTTCATCATTTATAATTGTTGTTGATAATGAATGTGTATGGGTGTTCATTGCTATAAAGGATAAAGAAATAATACTTGGTTGAGAAACACAAACTGAGTAGGAATAAGTGGTTAGGTGTAGTGCGTGCGGGTAGGCTTGAATAGATGAGCAGTTGAGCTGAACGACTACTGTTATGTGATGGGCGAGCTCTCTCTTAAATGTGTGATGGATTATGCACATGATAGAAGGGTGGGTGAGCTTGTTTATACACATGGGAGCATGTGCTAACTTGTATGGAGGCCAACCTATGATTGTGGGGAGCCGACTTGATAGTTGATGGCATGTGGAACTTGGAGGACGAGTTGGCCGGGTGAGCCAACTCGCCCTGCCAAGGATATATATTGGTGGATGTGTTGAATCATTTGGATATTGATCATTCATCGATCATCATCTCTCAACAAGGCTGGGACGCAGGGCGAAGGTAGAGCGGGAAGTGTGAGTTGGGCGAAGTCGCCGTGCAGGGCTGCACGACGGGCGACTTGGGTGGGCGCCTGTGCAGGGCTGCACGACGGGCGACCCGAGTGAGGGCATCCATGTTGGCGTGCACGACGGGTAACAGAGTGAGGGCACTAGTGCAGGGCTGCAGGACGGGTGATCAAGTTGGGCGTGCGGATGACCGTGAGGGTGTCCGGGTAAGCATGCATGACGAGCGGCTGGGTGAGGGCATCTGTGCAGGGGTGCATGACGGGCGGCCCAAGTAGGGCGTCCGCTGAATGAAGAGTTGGTTGACACGATGAGGTTGTGTGGACGGGCAGCCGGGTGAGGGCGCGCTGTGCATGACGAAACAGTGGAGACGAAGGTTGGAACCGGAGGTCGTAAAGTTGGGTAGGTGGTACTATGTGCTATTTCACATGATTTGGGTGTTTGTCAAGCGTTGGTAAGTGGGACTGCGTGTGGGTAGGTATACACGGTTTGGGCGTTTCTGACCAATGAAGTATGAGCCGCGCGAAGACGTACAACGAGGTGAACGACGGGTTGGTGAGTCGTTCACCTCGCCCACCCTTCTATCATGCGCATAATCCATCGCACATTCAAGAGAGATCTCGCCCATCACATAACTGCAGCCGTTCATCTCAACCGCTCGTCCGTTCAAGCCTACTCGCATGCACGCACTGTCCACCCGCGCCCCCAAGCCTACGGTAGTCTTCCAACCATGCTAGGCGAGGTGCAGCACTACCAACTGTTTTATTTTCACCAATACTTACGATTGTAGACTACGCCTAACATTCCACTTTTCCTACTTAGTTTGTGTTTCGTAACCAAGTATTATTAATGTGTTCACCTCGTTGCAACCAAGTATACTTAGCGAAATTTACAACTTCAACAAATTTGGCTACCCAGCTCATCGGCACCTCTGCATGGTCACTGCACGACTCACCAACCCATCATTCACCTCGTCGCACGCCTTCACCCAGCTTGTACTTTGTTGGTCAGCAAACGCCCAAACTGTGTATACCTGCCCACATGCAATCCCACTTGCCAACCCTTGACAAATGCCCAAATCGTGTTAAATAGCACATAGTACCGCCTACCCAACTCTACGACCTCCGGTTCCAACCTTCATCTCCACCGTTTCATTGTGCACGGTAGGCCCTCACCCGAATGCCCGTCCGCACAACCTCACCGTGTCGACCAACTCTTCATTCGGCGGACGCCCTACTTGGGTCACCCGTCATGCACGCCTGCACGGACACCCTCACTCGACCGCCCGTCGTGCACACCTACCCGGATGCCCTCACGGTCACCCGCACGCCTAGCTCGATCACCCATCGTGCAGCCATGCACGGGCGCCCTCACCTGGGTCGCCCGTCATGCAGCTCTGCACAGGCGCCCGCCTAGGTTGCCCGTCGTGCAGCACTGCATGACGACTTCGCCCAACTCGCACTTCCACTCCGCCTTCGCCCTGCGTCCAAGTCTTGTTGAGAGATGATGATCAATGAATGATCAATGTCCAAATGATTCAACACGTCCACCAATATATATCCTTGGTAGGGCGAGTTGGCTCACCCGGCCGACTCGTCCTCCAAGCTCCACACGCCATCAACTATCAAGTCGGCTCCCCACAATCATAGGTCAGCCTCCATACAAGTTAACACATGCTCCCATGTGTATAAACAAGCTTTCCCACCCTTCTATCATGCACATAATCCATCGCACATTCAAGAGAGAGCTCGCCCATCACATAACCGCAGCTGTTCAGCTCACCCGCTCGTCCATTCAAGCCTACCCACGCTCACGCACTGTCCACCCGCACCCCCAAGCCTGCGGGAGTCTTCCAACCGTGCTAGGCAAGGTGCGACACTACCAACTGTTTTCTTTTCACCAATACTTACGATTGTAGACTACGCCTAACATTCCACTTTTCCTACTTAGTTTTTGTTTCACAACCAAGTATTATTAACTAAGACAAATAGCAAAAAAAATAACAAAATATCTGTAGTAAAACATGGACTTCAAGTAGTAGTAGTAATTTCCAGTTAGCAAAATGGATGTTGGTTACATGTAAAAAAAATTGGAGGGGCTTTTGATAAGCATCTTTGATATGTTATGGATTGGAATTAGAGTAGTGCACTTAAATAAAACCACTTCATTTTTATAAACAACTAAAAAAAACATATTATTGTTATGACATCACTTGCAAAATGTAGGTCAAATTCAACAAGGTTAGAACTATGAAAAAATTACATGCACTTTGATGTACCACATATAAAGTGGTAATTTTATAAAAGCTATATTGATTATCAAAGGTCATATTAACCTACCAAATTGAATCTTACAAATCTCTACAACATTGGTTATCATTTCTAAATTTGTTATCATTAAGTGTAAACTGCAATAAGCTAACTATCTCAACAATTGTAGCACATATCATAAAAGAATATTGCAAGTATTTGAAATAAAATTTAGCAATTGCTCAAGAAAACTATAAAATTATATTAACCACATTTCCATGTCTCAAACTTCCATGACCTCCATATGTTTCTTGAATTCCTTCCTTCCAATACAACACACATATTTTAATCTTTCAATAGAAATAACATATCCATATTCCATAATATCCTTATAAGCACTTCCAAAGTTATCTTTCCTATCATTTCAGTTGAAGCTCAGAGGATATGCTCTAGCTCTAAGTGTTTTCAATTATCAAAGAACATAAGCTTGCAATGTTTATCTCAGAAAAGGGTAGAAGAATAGCATACATGTGATCTTTTGGAATCTTCATGCCACCATTTAAGGCTTTAATGTATAGATCTGCTAGATCTCTATGGTTATGGACTGGATGAATCCTAATTTATTTATGAATATGACTCTTATGATTGAGATGTGGACCATGTGAACCTTTAACAGCCAAGTTCATCCAAAATTTGCAATTTTAAGTTCATCTTGACAAGAAATTTGCAACATCATACATCACCACTTACGACTTGGGGATGTAGAGGTTTATCTAGAGCTCGATGGAATAAAATAAACTCTATTGAATCTATGAAAAGAAGAAGAAAAGGTAATATTATCTCCTTGAGAGGTTAAGTATCATTTGTATGTGAGAAGTAATGTATTTCTTTTTTCTATTATAAAGCACTTCAGAGACTGTAGTGTTTCTTGTAAAATTTTCAATGATTGGTTAATTACTAAACATATACATAGTTTCAACTGGGAGTGAAAACTTTCTTGAACAAAATCTTGTGACACTCAAAATATTAGGCAAGATTTCCTATTGACTTACTCAACCAAATTCATTTTTTATCCCTACACAAATTAGAATATGGGACTTTCCTACATAGAAATGTATGGGAAATATTTTCAACAAATCTTTTGCCAAAATTTGCATGAAAGAGTATCATAATTTTTAAGATATCATAAAACTATGAAACTTACTTGTACCAGTGCATTTTCATAATTCCAAACACAATATATACTAACTTGACAAATAAGGTGATCGGGTGCATCATAAACAAAAATCTTGGGAGGAAATTTCAAATCAACTTTGACACCCACACCAAAAATTTCCAAAACTCCTTCCAGGACTTACATAAGAAAAGCTAGGGACTCGATTTAAAATCTTTGACACTTTCAATACTAAGTAAATAAAACTAAGGACTTGATTTAAAATATTTGAGACTTCCAATAATAAGTAAATCTTTCATAGGGTGTAAAATAGAAAAGGAATTAAGTAAAAAACACATATGATGTCCTCACAAATGTTTTATGAGAGTTTGAATGCTCCTTAGCTTCAAAGAGAGGAACCCCACAAATAAACTCATAACATAAAAATCCCAAGCTAAAAATGTCTACCCCAGAGTCATGCTCCTTGGTGACTCTCTTTGTTTTCCATCTAGATTAAAATAAGGACACTATCTAAAATTATGGATTAAAAATCAAGGATTTCAAATTTACCCATTCCAAAAGGTAACTAATGCAAAGTTACACATAATAACTTTCCTTCTATCAAAAGTGTGGGACACTATGTAAACTTATGGATTAAAAATCAAGGATTTCAAATTTACCCATTCCAGAAGGTAAGTAATGTAAAGTTACAAATAGTAACTTTCCTTCGATTAAAAGTGTGTACCGACCATCCAATTCTACCAATAATTTGTAGAGTTAGACATCATCACTTACAACTTGGGGATGAATAACGAATATATTTTATGCTAGAAAAATACATGCATGCCAACTAAAAAATTCTTTAGCTTCATGTTCCTCTATATCAAGGCTAGTTCTACATAATAAAAACAAAGTGAGAAGGAATAATAAATTATAAGTCATACGTAACATAGTTATGAGATGCTACAAATTATAACACTTACATTGGCTAGCTTCTTTTCACTAAAGCATTTATAGAATTGAAGCTCTTTATATAGCTCACCTTTCATATGGTATTTAAGAACTAGATAGATACAACTCTGAGTAGAAATAAAGATCACAAAATGAAGAAACAAATCAAGAAAATTCAAGTACATGATCATAAAAGTAACCGACCAAACAAAGTATGTTCGAATATTCAAGATGACTCTGGATTTCAATTTCTCTTTGCAACTGGTGCTCTAGATACATGAGATCTTTGGAGTTTTTGCTTGAAAACAACTTTTAAAACCACAAGGCAGTTGCTCTATTTACACAGATGATAGGGTAGGTAATACAATGTTTAACAGATCAAAGACACAAAAGTAACCAACATAAGTTTTTGCACCAAGTTTTTCATTCTCTTCTAGTATTGTTCCTTTCTACCAAGGTATTCTTGCTTGCTTGTGTGTTAACAAGACTACGTAGCCTCTTTGGAAAATGAACCCTTGGGGTCGATAGGTTTTCTAGAGTTACAGTAATGGAATTGAAGTCCACCTTATACCTAGATATCTTGCAATGCCCACAATTATAGTGAGGGCACATCAAATCACCCATATATAATGCCTTACCTCAAGATGTGAAGTTTCAAAGTATTTAATGCAATCCCCACAATTTCTTTTGCAATGCTATCGAAAAGATAAAGTGAAGGAAATTTCTACTCACCAGGAACTGTCAAACTAATCAAATTTATTGATCAAACTGCGCAGCTCACAAGTGAGGAGATTCACTTGGAGACTGCCATTGGTAAAACGCTCTCCCATCATTCACACAAAAGCTTGTTACATATAAACTAGCACATAAACAAGGTGGCTTGAACCACACCCTAAATAATAGGATCCTAGACCTAATAAAAGGGTCTGAATCCTATCCTACAACAACAAATGACCAAATCTAGGAAAATACTAACTTTCTCCATTAATTCTAACACTCCCCCTTAATCGAGAAAGGGTGCTTAGAAAAACAGCATACCCTTGCTAGTCTAGTATCAGCTACACTTACATAAAAATCTTGGTAACTAAGCTTTCATTTTTGTCTCCTTGCTTGAGAGTCCATGCTTATTCATTCGTCGGTGAAGTTTCATCTTTACTTTTCTTTCCATAAGGTAGTGATGGAACTTCTCCTCCGTTTTATGTTTTCTACCCCAAAGGTAGAATGCTTGAACTCATATCCTCCTCTCTCTTGATCTCGATTGTAGGTTAACATTCAATGTTGCAGGTTCTTGGGAATTTTCAATTGTTTCCTCTTGAATGCCAATATCTACACACTTAAAAACAATGTTAGATTCATATTGGTTCTTTTCTTCCTACTCCTTCAAAAGAGCTTTAATTTCTCCATCTCTCTCTACTGACATAGTTCGTTGATTCATGCCTTCACCCTCTTTACTCAATTTTGTTGCTGCAAACATGCTATCCTACATTTGATTTGTATATGGAGATAGGATTTTCTTCTCGTTGAACAACAACTCATCAATAAGATGCTTTTCATGCATCCGATGGATCCACTCATCATGAGATACATAGATCTCATCAAATTTGACTTCGTAGGTCTCTGCATGGGAAGATTTCTTCATAAAAAAATTCAAATTCTACAATAATGGTTGTTTCTTCATCATCACATGTTTTAATGTCAATTACAGGCACACATTCATCACCCATCATTTCGTCTTCAATGTTGACATGTTTAGTTTCACAATCATTTATTGGATTGAAAACACAATCATCATTTTCAAGAGAAATGCCTTCATCATCTTTGCGCTCATTCAAATTGTACTTCATTTCTAAAATATCCCACAAAACTTTTGCATTTTGAATCTTACCATATTCATGTAGTATGTTGAACATGAAGTTTTCATCTAACACAGATGTTATAAGACATAATGTTGATGCATCTCCACTATCATAGTTTAAATTGATAGCATCTTCAACATAATTCAATAAATTTAACTTCCACAATGTTGTTTTCATTCAGTTGCCTAGCTTTCATAATTCATACCTGAAAAAGAGGGTAGATCCGGCATTAACCTCTTAACAATTTCATAAAATTCTAGATCTGCATCATGATTCTTAACTTGATCAGCTATAAGTCCATTAGCGTCGATTGGAAACTCTTCACCAAATTTAGCAAAACAATATATTTCATATGTCCCTTGATGCTTTCTCCTTAGTTTTCTTCGAGACTCTTTGAATCTCCTTTGTTGACCCATTTCTCCTTCTATTTTCTCCATTACATTGAGTGCACAAGAACACTTTGATCAGGAACAGTCCACTGCCCACTGCACTACTAATTTTTGTAGCCATAGATACTACAGAATGTCAACAAGGATGAAGTCAAGCAATACAACAAGTTTGTAGCTCCAACTCAAACAAAATCCCAACCTTTGCTTTCACAAAATGAAAGTTATTCCAAACAATAGAGGTTGGTTTGTTATCAGATCCAAATCTGAAGCCTTTCCGTTTCAACCCGATCTTTCAGTATAAAGCGAAACCTCCATAGTGGCTGCTTCCACTGATAAGATTTAAAAAAAAAATACAACCTAATCCCGCTAGGAAAACAATAAATCCTGTTGGCAAGCGGTGTCGGTTCTTCTTCCAAAGAATGCAACTCTTCTCTAGGTGCACTGTAAAACAACATAAGAGATGAGGAGAGGGTCTCATATCAAGGGAAAACTGCTCACTCAAACAAGATGACACACACCACCAATAACAAAAATGCTTTTATACCGAATGGGGATTTCAGTGTTAGCCTAGGAGCTTCATCGTGCGTTGAGTCCCAATGGGGGGGCACCAGTTTCAGTGCACGAGCTTCACTACATAGAGAATAGGGCTTTGTCATAGATTCTGAACAAATCAACACACGTCAAAGACATTGGTCACATCTGTAGATTGCCTCTCCTCCACCACTAGGACAACGCAAAAATTACAAAGTCATTTCTTACTGCTTGTCGTTGAATGAAAGGGGTGTAGTCGTTGAATGAAAGGGGTGGATAAGGATTTACTAGGCCGGGAACGCAAGCCCCAAGGCTCCACAACACTTAACAATACTATGACCCTTCTGCTATGCAACTGCCTTCGCAGAATGAGCTCTCCATGCACACCACCCCAGCGCCACCTCGCAGCTCACCCAACTCAGCGTTAATGCGACCGATCAATCCTCCCAAGTTCACGTAGCATCTCCCACTCGACGTTCCAAATTTTTCAAGCAGCAGTGTGATTTTTGAACCCAGGTCCATGCTTTTCGGGCGAGCTGATCAAAATTGCTCCAAGGAAATGATAAATAGCATGTTTTTCTCTCATGATCGCGCGTTGATCAGCACCCTTCGTCCTTCATAAAAAGCATTAATATGAATAGTAATAAAAAAAAATTGAGCTCCGCCTCCTCACCACATGAGGTCTTCTTCACACCAGCGACCAGGGGTCTCTTTTCTACCACCTAGATGCTATAAAAACACATTGGCTTTGACTCACGAGCCCTTGAGCTCTGACACGATGTTAAAAAATGAAGAATCGAATTTATTTATCAATTTGGGTAGCTCACAGGTGACGAGCTTCACCTGGAGACTGTCTCCAGCAAAACACTTTCTCACCATTCACACAAAAATTGTTACATATAAACTAGCACATAAACAGGGTGGTTTGAACCACTCTCTCCCTAAATAATAAGATCTTAGACCTAATCAAAAAATCTCAATCCTATCATACAACAACAAACAACAAAATCTAGAAAAAAACTAACTTTCTCCATTAATTTTATTAAAATTGATGTGCACCTTATACTTAGATATCTTGCAATGCCCACCATTACAAAGAGGCACATCAAGTCACCCATATATAATGCCTTGCCTCAAGAAGTGAAGTTTCGAAGTATTTATTTTACAATGCTATCGCAAAGATAAAGTGAAGGCAATTTCTACTCACTATGAACCTGCAAATAAATCAGAAAAATCTGCTGAAATAAGGTACTGAATCAGCAAACATTTGGTTGGAAATTGACGCATAGTTTTTTCAATTTCATCTTTTTATTCTTTACATACTTGTATCAACCAACTTTTTCTTTGTTGTGATATTGAAAAAGATTTTAAATGAAATATTCAATGTGGCTTTCCAAAACTTTTATCCTGATCAACCCAGTCAGTTTTGTTTCTATTTATATAAACGTGATTATACTTCATAGTAACCATGAACGTCAGCTTTCGGAAACATGATGAAATTGCAAAATGGAAACTATAAAATGTGATATGCGCGGTGCTAGTACCGATGTGCAAGTGTTTTCATTTATATTTTATGCAGTAAATGGATATATTGTAGATCATTTACGGAATGTAGGCCTACCCCTTTCAATAGTGCCCGGTAGTTATGATAATGCTTTCTAGAATTGCATTACATGAAAAATATTTTGCAAATTAAATTAAGGAGACAAAGAAACCTTGACCCATGTATTATTTATCTTTGAGAACAAAATATATTTTATATTATTTGCTTAAATAATTATACCATTTCATGGAAAATATTTTTGCAAATTAAATTAGGAAAGGAAACAAAGAAACATTGAAGCATGTATTATTTATATTTAAGAATTAAATAAATTTTAAATTAATGGTTTAAATGACTATATTATCTGAGTTGTTTATTTTGAAATAGAAATAATAGAGATTTACTTTCCCCTTCATATTTTAGGATTTATATAAAATTTTAAGGATATTTTTAACAGTATACAAAAAATCAACCATGATTTTTTTATATATAATTAAATTAATTAATTAAAAAATATTTCATATAAACAAATTTCATATAAAAAAAGCTATATATTCGTTAGTATCTATGGTTTAGCTTAAGGATAAGTTAATTAAATAAAAATGAAGATTTCATAACAAAAATAAACGCTAAATCTAGGTGAGGCTCCATCAAGCCAACATGGAGACATGAAGAAAATCATGGACTAAGACAGAAAGAAGAAATTGCATGATGACTCAGAGGATTCCAAAGCTCATTTGACACCCTTTAGAGGGTGAAAATGAAGAACAAAGAAGATCCTTCATGAAGATGAAGCATAGATCAGATTTATAATCAAGAATGCAAGATGAAGAAACAAGGAAGACAACTTGGCATTGCCACCTCATCATGAAGTCCATGTCATCATTATCATGTTGTAACATGTAAAAGTATCATCATAATGGTCAATATGTGTCCATTTGTCTTGCCACATCATGTGGAATGTAATGATGTGTTCATAATAAAGGACAAAATGTAATGTGTGGAAGTCTAAGAGTCATGTGTGGAACACGAAAAGTCACATAGTCATATATTGAAAAAGATTGTATAGAAGTCCAAAAGTCATTTAGAAGTTGAAGAGTTGTTTAGAAGTTCAAAGGACGCCCTAGAAGTTCAAGAGTCATGAGGATAATTGAAGAGTCATGGGGATATGAAAGGTCATCCCACTTGTTATAAAAGGAACCTCATAACTCAAGGAAAAGGATTTTGGAGGCTTAAGCTTTGGAGAGCTAGTCTTAGCTTCTCTACTTCACATTGGAGAGAAAACTATTCTTTGGATAAGCAAGAAGTGACTTAATATAGTTGTGTACTTGGATCTTTCACCTTATTATTGAAGATCGATGAGCCAACACATTTTCATGCTTGTATTGTGAATGTCTTGGGACTATTCTTTGGATGTTTGATATATATGTTTTGTTCATATGTAATAAGGAAATTGAACTATTTTGGTGGCCTCAGTAGTTATCATGTTGAAGGTGTGTTGTATGTGGTTTAATTATCCTTATGTCTATGTGAACTATTTCGTTAGATAAGTAATGAATATTTCTTTGCTTGTGTGTCTCTCTTAGGTTAGCACTATTACTTCCTTCTAGAGGCTCACTTTTTCTCTCCCTCTGGTGAAGGTCTCCTTTTACACATTGCAATGAGTGTTTCACAATGTCAACTTATTTTCTTATTCAAGGTTTATTCATATAATCTTTTATGTTATCCGTTGAAACCAAGATGAATCTTACAGTTATGTTGGCTGAGTCGATACTCTGAATGAGGTTCCTACTCCAAATGGCATGAGGTATAATTGACACTTAAAATCAAGGAGACCCCTTTTATGTTAGCAGTATCTAGCACTGTCAACAGATTCCGTCCTCCAACTTTTAGATATCTTCCCCACCAAGGTTCCATTTATCAATTTCTTGATAAAGGAAATCACCAGTTGAGAATCCCCATATATCTACAATTTAGAAATACCCCTATCAATAGCTACCATTAGGTATCTTTCTAACCTAAGAAACATGGTATTCCCCTTCACATAAGATCCCTCCCATACCCAGCTAGGCTAGGGTTACCTTTCTATGCCCCATCAAATATCAATTAACAAATCGATCACACAGTGGAAGGAAAATTATAGGGGTTGAACCACTTTGGGGGGAGGCTTTGAGGTCCAAGATCATATCATTTGAGGAGATAGTTATAGCATAGATACAATTTTAGCCTCTTAGGTATTTACTTTCCAATAATTCTACATCCAATATTCACTAAGGATAGTTTCCCTTATATTCTATTTTATACACAACCAAAGCACTTCTCCCTTAGAGTACTCCCATGTGAAAGTTCTCACATTCCTTTCTTTCAATAATTCCCATAGAAGAAGTTCCGGGGTTAAGTTCCATGCTCTGTTAACCACTAGATTTTCTCCCAAACCCTATCTCCACTACTCCAAGGGTGCCTTTATGATTTCATCATTTTGATCTGAAGAACCAAAGATACCCTATAATTTTCCCCATATGTACTCTACATACTAAAAAGTATTCAATATGTTATCCATGGAATCCTCATTATTCAGACATAACTAGAAAAGTGAAGGGCCCTCATACCCTTTCCTCCTAAGCTAATCCCATGTCAAAATTCCTCGCCAACGATACAAGCCAAAGGAAGAAAAAGACCTTAGGCCAAATGTGAATAGTCCAAATTTTTGTCCAGATAGCATCATGTGGAATATTTGAAAACCCTATAGCAAGAGTATAACCTCCCTTTATTATAAGCATTCCTCGTGGGTGATACCCTCACTAAATTTTATCTTAGTTTGGAGAGAGAGAAATTTATGATCATGAAGATCTCTACATAGGGATTCCCAGGAAGTTATATAAGGATGAGGAGGAAAATCCTCCACCTTCTTCCATTCTCACCACAAAGTGGAGCATTGTTTTTGTTGCCAAAAGTCTTCTACCTTCACACACCATTGCTCCTTGGTATATATTTCTCAGTCTATGAGTTCCTCATGGTCACCTAATCGTGGAATCTACTACCAAGCATCCTGCCAAAATAGAGAAGCCTTCCCATCTTTTATTTCCTAGAAGGCATATCACTGAATTGAATTTTGATTATTTTGGGAAATATTCCAGATTGAAGACTCGCAGAGAAGGTCATTTTGGTGCAGTTTCATGATTTGTAGTGAAGAATTTATGTAGTTTTGGTCCCATATATGTTTCCATATATTTGATCCCCTCTTCAACCATCTCCACCATAACATATCTCGCATCACATTATTGATAATCTTTGGGTCCCTCGGGCCTAGACAACCTGCTAGTTTTCAAAGGCATAACTTGTCCCATGCCACCAGTGACCACTTATTTTCCTTCTTCGCCCCCCTCTAAAGGAAATATTTGAAAATGGAAGAAATGTATTTTAGAATCATGTTTAGGAACACCATCACTAATAATTACTAAATTGGAAGAGCCATTAATATTGATTTGAGAAATACAAGATGACCTACCAAGTTTAGACCTTGGAATGCCCATTTGTCTAACTTAGAAGTCATCCTTTGAATAATATTCTACCAGTAGACTGACTAGAGAGAATTGGCCACTGATGGAGCTCCAAAATATACCGAGGGTATCTTAGACTATGGAATTCATGCCTGATGACACTGGATTTCCCCACTCACATTGAAGAAGAATATATTTTATTTGTCTACATTAATCAATGTACGTGAGGATTCCATGAATAAATTCAATATATATTTTAGACACAAAACTTCCTTTACCATGGGTAAGGGAAATAGTAAGATATCATACACAAGTTGTTGGTGTGTAATGGGAAGGTTACCTCCATACAACTTTAAGCCCAAGAGTTTTGATCATTGGCCTACCTTTTTAAGATACCTTTTGAGGCCTTTTACTGTTAGAATGAACAACAATGGGGAAATGGGATATCCCTGATGAAGGCCCGTGAAGGCATTAAAGGGGAAATAAGGAGAGACATTAACCAGAATGGATTAAAATGAGGTGGATATCAAGGAAAGTCCAATTTATCCAAGATGGAGATAAGTCAAAGGCATTAAGAGTAGACAAAAAGGAATTTTCAATTAAGTGAAACATTAGCCTTAGAGAGATCGAGCTTAATCAATGTTCTAACTTTTTTTATTTTTCAAAGAATGGATTACCTTATGGGCCATAACTATACCATCCAATATTTTCCTACCCTATATAAATCCAGCTTGTTCAGGAGAAATAATGTCCTTAATGAGTGTTTTACGTTAGTTGACAATCAAAGAGGAGATGATCTTATAAATAACATTACAAAGGACTATGGGGAAAAACCACTCGGATCATTAGATTTACCAACATTATGAGTTAAAGTAAAAAAAGTAGCATTTAAACCTGACCATACCTGCTTGGTTCATTGATACTCCTGCACCAAATGATGAACTTATTGATCAAGAAATGACCATCAAGATTGGAATAAGTCTATAGTGAAACCATAAGGACCAATCAACTTGTTCCTAGACATCACCATCACCGGCTCTTTTACTTCCTGAAAATGACCTCTCACATTAGGGCTTCATTCTATTATGGGAAAACCAAACTATAGATATGGGTCTTGATGTGCCTAATCACCACTTCCCTATTAGGTGAAGAATTAGGGAGAGGGATTGGTAATAAGACATCATTTCTTGCTCTGTATTTGTGATGAATCAACTATTTCCCATCACTTGAAGACAATGAGAAATCCTATTATTTTGTCGATGTTTGATCATGGCCTTATCGAAGATTTTTTTATTGTGTTCTCCATCTTTAAGCCACCATATTCATGACTTCTGATTCCATACAATATCCTCCTATTTTCAATGTTGTCCTAGTTGATTAAGGATAGTCCCTTCATCTCTAATCAACTCTTTGGAGCCCCCATTAAGAATTTTTTGTTGTTGGATTTGTTGCATCGTATTATCCATAGGTTTCTTCTCTGCAAATATGTTTCCAAATTCCTTTCTATTTGAATCCTTGATAATCAATTTAAATCCCTTTGATTTTAACTTAAAAGTGTTCATCCTATTTACACCCTGAATTTGATTCTCTTCTCATGATCTTCATGTTTTCTCCGTGAACCTCGTGTCTTGTAACCAAAAGATCTCCAACTTGAAGGGACGATTGCAGGGACCATCCTTCAAGTCTAACTCAAAATAGATTGGCCAATGATCCAACCCAAGTGTGGGTAAAATAGTTGCCTCCACAAAAATATCCTTACTCATTAATGATTCTAACACTAGGAAGAAATCTAGCCTGCTAGGCACTTGGTTTCTTCCTCCTCACCAATTATTCCAAGTGAATGTCCCATTAGTCATGTTGACATATACCATCATAAGATCCTACATCAAGTCTTAAAACTATTGAGAATCTATGTCAAGTCACCTTAGCCCTCCTTTCTTTTCTTCTAAAGAGTTAATTAGGTTGAAATATCCACCTACTATCTAGATCTCATCTAAATGAATGGATCAAATGGTCCTAATATCTTCCAAAAATGCTTCCTTCACTGTCACAATATGAGGTTTGTAGACCATTGGAAGACACCCTTTTTCCCTTAAGCCAATATACTAGAAACACATGAAGAGGATATGGGGGAGGGTTATTCAATATGAGAAAAGTACAAGTAAAGGGTTCCAGAAAATGGTTAATCCCGCACCACTACCCTTAACATCCACCACCTTTACCTTACACCCCCTCTAACAACGTTCTACATTAGTTTGAATTTTATCAGAGGAAACTTTAGTTTCTTGAATCAAGACAATTGAGGGTTTATCCTTAGCTACTTTCTCCCTAGAATATCATTTCTTCCGCTAGCTATTAAGGCCATATATATTCCAAGATAATATATTCATTGAAGAAGTTATTTGATGGAGGCAAAATCCTCTATGAGGGTTAAAACTTCCCTAAAATTAACCGTTTGCTCCCATACTTCTCGAATCATTTCTTGTGTGGATTTCCTCCCATTTATGTTGCTCACTTTTGGAGTCATCCCTTTGTTCTGGCTATCTTGTGTGTAAACTCCCAAATCCCATGATGATGAAGTTACTTTGGCACCTTTCTTTCGCTCTCTTTTCCTTTAACCTCCAATAGATCTATTGGAATTGATGCAACTAGAGTTCAAGAACCTCTGAGGGGTCCTTATTTCTCCAATAATTTAGAATGTTTAGTAAAATCTATTCATCATGGACGATGAGTGTGACATCTTCCTCGGCTTCCATCGCCTCTTGTTCCTATGCAGGTACCTCCTCTAGCTTCTATTCAGTTGACGAATCCCTTATGGCTTTTCACGTTGCTTGATTTTTTTGTTGATTATCCTTCTCTTATGGATCCAAATTAATAATAATTTTTGGTATCCCTATGTCTTTCGAGGAGTCTTATAGAACTACATATCTATTCCCTCCTAGAGGAGGGTTTTCATATGGATTCATTCAAATATTCCTAGGGTTTCATCGGTTTGCAGGAACTGGTTGGAATCCATCCGGGTCAGCTTGCCGATTTATTGGTTGTTTCTCTGCTTTAGTGAGTGGGAAATCCCTAAAGACATGTCCATAATCGTGGCATTTCTAGCAAGAGAATGACATGTGTTCATGGTCTAGAGATTGATGCCAAACCTCGACATGGTAAGAGTGTTCAATCAATGCTAAGAGAGGCTGAGAGCTGTTCATATGCATGCAAATTCATGCATATGATACATATTGATACCACTTGGTACCCTCATAAGTATCAATGAATGATCTAATGGCATTACAAATTATTTCAAGAGTTGTAAGCTCCCAAAATTCTTTTGGTGTTGAGAAAAATTGGACACAAATTGGGGTAGCGAGAAACTACTCCTTCATATTGTATCACTCCTCCCAATAATGAATGTATAAACCTATATTACTAAACAAATAGGGGTCATTCTCAAATAACTTATTGTAATACTCCAAGCTATGAAAAATTACTGCAAAGAATCCCTTGGATCCCAATTTTAGATTGATCTGCCCTTTTGGTTGCCATCAAGTTTGAATCCATTTTACTAGGTCATTTTTTGCCAGCCAAACCCCCACAAATTTGTAGATTAGGGCATAGTCTTCCATAAATCGAATGTGTGATTTGATTGTATTAGAGTGAATCTCCAATTTAGGGTTAGTAACAACCTTCAACAAACATCTATTCTTATTTATGGATTGTGAGTAAGCTTTGAAGACAACATTATCCCCTTGATTTCCTTAATTCCTATTTGCACTAGACCCGCTAGCCATAGTTTGGTTTTCTATGGTGACCACCTTCTTGTAGGAGGGGGTTTCACCCATCCGCTTTTGGGGATTCATAGGAGAATCCAGTGGGGTTTGACGAAAGGGTCACCCACTTAAATCAATAAGAAAAATAAGGTTGGAAACTATAGAAAACCAAAATTAACAACATTTACTACAAACTACAAACCATAACTCTAGTGCTTTTTTTTTTTAGAAAAAAAAAACTATATAGCAAACCAATAAATTCTAAAAATAAATCGTTGAAAAAATTTCAAACCGACGCAAAAAACTATAAAAATAATCCTTTGAAACACCTCCAAATCCTCTTATAAAACTTAAGAATACAGAGTAATATTAATTCTATTCTTCTCAAATTAAAATAAACTTTATGTTAATTCCCAATCCTTGACTTTTTTTAATCCTTAATTTT
>APFE030877108.1:459550-471681 GCA_000404065.3 Pinus taeda | reverse complement strand
AATTGAGAATATAAAAATTCGTAATTTGAATAAAGTAACATGGTCGGAAGAAAACAAGTTTTGTTTAAGAGAGTCCCTACAAAATCTAATTGCATATCAAAAAAGATTTGCATATTCAAAAGCAAATATATAACCTAATAAAAATAATAGAAACTAAATTATAAACAATGGAAAATAAATTAAGAGAAATGAAAAGCAAATATGAGAAATAAAAATGGACTCAAGAAAAAGAGCCCAGTAACTTGAAAATTTTAAAAATGATGAACAAAATCAAAGAACTAAAAAATATGTTAAATGGGTTAAATCTACTAAGTTCCCAATGATATTTAAGAAATGTATCAAGACCTACTATACATGGAAAAATTTTCAAAATATTAGGAGAGAATTGTCTTTGTTGGTGCATGTATGTCTAGACTTCACTTAATTGTGGTATTCTAATTGTGGTATTCGTAAGTTACATATCGGGAGTTAAATGAGCTTCACTAATATCCCACAGTTACGTGGTAAAATCTAATTAGGCACATTCCAAAATTAGCTAAAAATACTAGCTCATAGATAGCCATGACTTCACAAAATGGAGAAGTTGAAGAGGCGAAAAAGGTGGCCATTCACATAATGCCCCTTCTAGTGAAAGAAAGTTCAACCGCAAAATCCCTAGGAAAGAACACAATTGATCAAAAACAAACAAAGACTACAAAGTTGGGAGAAATCAATTGAACCAACCAATCAAGTGAGGGTGACTTGGATTCCTCATCCAAGATGTCAAGTAGCTTGACTTTGAGGATCCCTATCTAAATAAGAAGCTAGAGAAAGTATCTCTATAAGTTCTCACATATGAAGATGAAAAAAGTGAGGGTGACTTGGATTCCTCATCCAAGATATCAAGTAGCTTGACTTTGAGGATCCCTATCTAAATAAGAAGCTAGAGAAAGTATCTCTATAAGTTCTCACATATGAAGATGAAAATAAGGGGAAGCTCAATAGAGAGAGCATGAAAAAGAAAACAAGTGCTAGCATAAAATGTTGGTAACAAATATGCAAAGGTCATCAAGAAATCCCTACAAACAATTATCGACACCTTAAAAAATAAATTAAAAAATGGATAGAATTTAGATTAATCTGGAAAGGATTCGAAAAAAAAAAAGAAAAAAAGTAGCAATAAGGGAGATCAAAAAATGAAGTTTGAGGGGACAAGATTCAAAATCAAAGCACCTCGCCTACCATAAATAATGATGATGGATTCAATGGTCAACTTGAATAACGACCCCTCGCAGCAGGAGGGTATTTTGATAGTATAATAAATCATAGCTCAATAGGAAACAAAGAAAGTAGTGTTCATCAATAGAGAACAAAAGGAACAACAACAATTGAATAAGCAACATTCACTGCAATATTCATCCCATTAGCAACATCAAAGTAAGTAAAGCAAAAGTTTGACTCAATAGGAGCAACCAATTGAGCAATGAGAAGAAAGAAATGAATCTATAACAACTAGCAATTTTTTTCATAGGACTAATTCCCAAACTGTACAAGAATCAAAGCAATGACAATTAGGGTAGAAGAAAGATAAAACCATTAATGTTTTTACCATATTTAGACTACAGAGATAACATCAAGAAGAAGAAGTAGTTACCATTGGTCTAATTGGTGGCTCTGGCATGGAAACCTAAGAGATATAGCATGAAATTAGTAGAAAGGGCTACAAGATATGGAGTGGATCATCATATAAGTTAAAGCATTGTTGACATGAAGAAGAAAATATATGGAATGCTTAAAAAAAAAAGGTAGAATATGCACCTAGGATAACTTTAGTCAATCTAGTAGTTGACCCCTCTCTCTATATATATGCACATAGCCTAAAAGCACTCTTGTAAATATGCATATATGAAAGATTCCATATATCCACATTTATAGTAACACTTTTGTATATGTTAGTTATTGTAGTTGGATTCCGTATATGTCTATATATGAAAGTATGGAATTTATATATATAAATTTAACATGTATTTAGAAATGCTTCCATATATTGGAACACATGAAAGTGGACCTTGTATATGCTTATATAAAGAATTCCTTTCGTAAATAAAAATATACAAAAGCACTTCATAAATTATGATTCAAACAAGTTTAAAAAGAATATCATTAATAATTAAGGTTTACCGCATGTGACTAGCAAACCCTTTAAAAATTGCATAAAGTGCATAGATTTAGACTTTTGTAGTGTGCCTTAGCTTTTTGCCTTAGCTAGGAACATTTAAAGGTAAAATGGGAAGCTTTAGGAAGGGTTGAATGACCCTTCCTAAAACATATTATTCTTATTATAGGGAATCCTAACGAAGTGTTGGATAACCCTTCCCCAAGCACAGTATTGACATTGAGAATGGTTAGTCAACCGTCCTATATAGATACTTTAGAATACCCTAGTTTAAAAAGTTTTGGGAAAGGTTGATCAACCCTTATCCATATAACCATTAGATAAATCTTCGTAGACCCTTAAATCATTATCCTCCCTTCCCACTAAATGTATGTGACCCTGATTTTTGAAAGGCTACAACTTTTTCATCCAAAGTATATTTTTAGCTTTTTTTTGGGTATTTTTTCATGCTTAATGCACTCAAGGTAATTGTAAGAAAAGTTAGGTCTTTGTTGAGAATGGTCAACTAACCCTTCTCCTTTAAAAAGAAACCAAAATTTATTTAGAGAAAGGTTTATTGTCCCTTTTCTATAGAAATATCGATACAACCTTTCCCAAAGAATGGTGAGGAGGGATTTGATTGAGACTTATATTTTAAAGATTTGGTCAACCATTCTTCATAGAAATTTTGGAAGACCCTTATACAAATAAGGTTCAATCCCCTTCTCTAGAAAAGAGTCCTTCAAAATGCTTATGGAAAAGGATTAACTAAATCCACTCTAGAGAAGGCTCAAACAACTAATCACTCTTTTTAGAAACTTTACTTTAAAATTTCTATGGAGAAGGGTCAACAAAACTCCCTTTAAAGAAGGGTTTATTCATCCTTCTATGTAGAATAGTTAGTTAACCCTTGTTAATGAAGAGATAATTTTCATAAACTAACCACTCCAACATGTACATCACATAAAATTACCCAAAATATAAAGAAAATCATCAAAAATTGACTCCAAATACAAATTTATGACCTTTCAAAAATCCACGTCCGATACATCTAGTGAGAAAGGAGGAGGATTCTCCAAAGGTCTGATAATGGCCTATCAACCCTTTTATGGAGAATATCCAATAAAATATTCCTAAACATTCTCTAAAGAAGGGTGATCAAACATTCCTAAGGAGAAGGGTTGATGGACCTTCTTTATAGGAATTTTGCTTGACCCTTCTCAATGTGAGTACCGTTATTAAGGAAGGTTTGACCAACCCCTCTGCTATCTCCCTATATCTAAGAATAATATGCTTATGCAAGGGTTAGTTTACCTTTCCGTAGGCTCCCCATTTATGATAACAGTAATCTTGAGGATGGATCAACTAAACCTTCCCTAGGATCCCCCTTGATAAGAATGTTGTGCTTGAGGAAGGCTTAGATGATCCTTCTTCAAACCGTCCTCAACACAAATACTAATTTTTAGGAAGATTCAAGATTGATGAATTCAATGCAACCATAAATGTGCATATACGAAAGCCCAACAAATCCAACATATATGTACATGCATTTATGAAAACATCATGCATTTATGAAAGAATTACCAGAAATGTGCATATTATACCATTTATGGAAGTCTGCATCCCCAAATGCACATGTATGGAAATTGATTTCAGTATATGCACATTTATCAAAGTGTTTTCATACATGTTCATATATCAAAGGGAGCCAACTTTTGAATATGCACATTCATGGAAGTCGACTTCCACATGTGTATTTACAAAGGATTTTGTATATGCATATATATATAAATAATCTTCCATATATATGAATTTAGAAAAGTCCTTTGTATATGTGCATATGCTAATGTTGGATTCCTGAAGCGAACAAAGTTCCTTCTATAAATTAATTATTCCAGAAGACTTGGAATATGAAGTTATCCATTGAGGATATAAATATTATATTTAATATATGAATAAGAATGATAATGATTTACAATGAGAACGAGAGGCTTGCTTATATATCAAGCAAGTGTCTCTTCATGAAGAGTCATGTCTCATTTAGACATGCCTCTTCAACCTAATTACTAGTTAACTAATCATTATTTACGATTATTATTGTTTACATTATTTATTACATTGCCTTCTTCCTCAAAAAGCTTTGTCCTCAAATCTTGTCGATGAAAAATGCTTGCTCTCTTTTTCGGCTTCGAAAGTCTTTCTGTCTCAGAATAGTCATCTTCATCGATACAAGATTATATGATCTTCTAAGTGACAAACAAAATTGTCACACTAAGAAGGGATCAGACCATCCCAGATTAATCTTATATATAGTATTCTGATCACTGGAATTTTGTAACAACTTGTTAGCATAAGACTGGATTGAGGTGGCATCACTGTTATCTAAAACATCAGTTTGTTGATTTGGTTCTGAACACTCCCAATACGTAGCGTGGTTGATTTGTCTATTCTCATGATTCAGATGCCGATATGGGACTTTACTTTTCCTTAATGGACATGTGGAAATTTTTAGGTTTTCTTCTGGAAAAGACATTATTGAATTGGTTATGGAACATTCACTTGGGATGTTCATTGTCTAAACTACAACATCTATGTGTGTATTTTCCTCCACTTTCTTGTCTTCTTCTTGAGTTGTGATATTCACTGGATCGGTATTCGTTGTTTTGTCATCAAATTGAATTCCTACATTTAATGGTTCCTTCTCGATAAGTTGTTGTACCTTGTTTTCTAATGACTTCTTATGCTTCTTAAGTTTCTTAATTTGCGTCAGTAATTTTTCACTATGGTTTTTAAGTCGAGAAACTTCTTCATTTCTATCAAAAATGATTTTGTCAATTTCATTTTTCATATTTTGTAATACTTTTTTACCTTCTTGAGAAATTACTTTTGAAATATTTGATATATCTTTTAGTGTTATTGAATTTGGTTTCAGTGTAACATCTTGGAGTGTTATTTTCTTCTTCTTGTAAGAAAATGTTAAAATCTTTTTTTTCATATTTAAGATGACAGATCCTAGAGTTTCCATCTAGGGTGATCCCAAAAAATGTCACTATCGTCATGAAATAAGGTCTTCACGGTGAATTGCAAGGTAAAAGTGTAATCTCCAATACTTAGGTGTAGATTGCTTATGTCATATTGTTTGTCATATCCGCCATAAATATCCTTTTCAACTATATTTGATTCAAGAATCACCAATTGGTTAGCACATTTAGGACTAACATAATTACTTCTTTTAGTAGGACTGATAGAGATTATGATGTCTACTCCTATGAGTGATCCTTTGATTTTAAATAGTGTGTAAACACATGTAGTAAAGGTTTCAGGAAACCTTTCATTACTAGTCTCCATTTTTGCCTTGATGTTTTTACATAAACAATATGTCAACTAGAGCTATTTTTATTATAAAATATCACTTATTTCTTCTATATATTTTTTCTCAAATATTCTCCTTTAATGTGGATTGTCAAAAACTTGAATACCCTTTTATAAAAAGAAATACTCCTTTATATTGTTGCCCTCTATATATGTATGTATTTATTTATATTAAGACCCTTTTTTCGAAATAACTTTATTATATTATAATAATAATAGTTTCACTTCTTCTTCTTTTTTTAATAATAAATTGGTCCCCTTTTTTATATACTTAATTACTCCCTTCATAAATTTTTAATGTCACCCCACATAATAATTATAAAGGTCATGTCTTTTCATATGACACGGTCACGATGTTAAAATACCATGGGCATTACCATGGTTGTTTTTAAAACCATGGCGTCTCCATAAAAAAAGTTTTCAAATATACTTGGAAAGATTCCCTCTTATCTTTATATGCACTTATTTTTTTCTTCTTTGAATTTGATTTTTTTTTTCTATATTTTTTTAATCTCTCTTTTTTTTTAAATAATGTTTATTATTATTTTGATATATATATATATATATAATAAATATTATATATATATATATATATAATATATATATAATATATATCTATATATATATATAATATATATTAATTATATTAATATATATATATATATTATATATATATATTATTATAATATATTAAAATAGCCAAAGGCCTGGTAGCGAGATGGAGAAACCCCAAATATTTAGCGAAACGCTTGAACTGCAACGGCAATAGATTTGACGAAGAGTCGATAGCCAAAGACTTGGATCGGAGAACGAGCTTTGTGCTAGAGGATCAAACTGCTCTCATACTAAATGAAGTGAACAAAGTTCCTTCTATAAATTAATTTGACGAAGAGCCAATAGCCAAAGACTTGGATCACAGAACGACATTTGTGCTAGAGGACCAAACTGCTCTGGTACCAAATGAAGCAAATAAAGTTCCTTCTATAAATTAATTACTCCAGAAGACTTGGAATATGATGTTATCCATTGAGGATATAAATATTATATTTAATATATGAATAAGAATGAATAAGAATGATAATGATTTACAATGAGAACGAGAGGCTTGCTTACATATCAAGCAAGTGTCTCTTCATGAAGAGTCATGTCTCATTTAGACATGCCTTTTCAACCTAATTACTAGATAACTAATCATTATTTATGATTATTATTGTTTACATTATTTTACATTATTTATAGATATTTTATTTGTTACAATTCCATATCTATGCATTTAGAGAAGTTGGCACTTTCATAAATGTGCATATATTAAATCATTTTTGTAGATGCACATATGCAAAATCTAATGCTTCTATAAATATGCATATATGGAAGCCAAATTCTATATATGCACATTTATACATGATATATTTATATCTATAAAATCCATACTTTCATATATCTGCATACATGGAAACCAACTACAATAAACACATCTATACAAAAATGCTATTATAAATGTTCATATATGGAAGTTTGCATATATCTATACCTAAATTAATTATTTTGTATATGTCCATCTACATTAGTTGGAGTCCATATAGGCATCAACTAGAAAATTTACTAAGGTGGTCCCTAGTGTATTTTGTACCTTTATCTTATAAACATTCCATGTATTTTCTTCTTCCTATCAAGAAAGCCTTAACTTTTATGGTGGGCCACCCCATATCTTCTAGCCCTCTTTTCTAATTTTTTTCAATAATGTTAGGTCCCTATACTACTAGTGTAACCCCTTATTGTTGTTAGTACAGCCCCCTTATTATATTGTTGTGCCCATGTAGTCCCCATATTGTTATTATTGTGCCCCATAAAAGCCCACTATTGTTATCGTTGTGCCCTTACATTATTATTGTTATGTCAGCTCTGATTATATTATGACCCCTTAGACTCCTATATATAGAAAGGAGGACTTTTCATTTGTATCATCCAAGAATTGTTCATTTGTGTAATGTAAAGGAGGTTTCCCCCTTGAAGAGGCTTATTTCTAAGTCATTTATCTATCTTTTCTATCTTTTTGTGCGTTCGTTTCATAACATTTGGTATCAGAGCTTTGGATTCTAGGGTTTTGCTGCTCCAAACAGATCATCGTGGCATTTTCACTATAAGATTTTTGCTATGAATTTTCAGAAGATAAAACCAAAACTCATTTGAGAAGAAAGAGGTTTGAACCTCAGGGCCAATATATTTTCTCACTATATTGTCAGAGTTATGATCTGAGGAAGGTAGGTTGTTTGCAAGCTCCAGAATTTCATCTCAAACGGATCATCATGGAATTTGTGATATAATTGGTTTCTACGAAGGTTAAGGCTTTGAAATTAAAACCCATTTGACCCACAATCGTGGGGAAGCTCGAGCCTGAATTTCAGATCTTGTTTCGCTATATTTTCAGAGATAGAGTCCAAGGAATTTAGGGTTTCTACAGGCTCCCAAATTACATCCCAAACAGGTGACTTGGGGAAAATCCTCATAACTATCTCTATGAGCATCAGATTTAAATTTCGTTAGAATTTAAAAAAATAGGACGGAATTTAGTTTTTTGTGTTTCGTTTTCAGATTCGAAGGTCAAAACAGTGACACATGGCACTTTGTAAAAGTTCACTCTTCTCAAAAGGTATATAATCTGGTCATCTTAGGCGATTGCGCATAACTCTTTCTTGCAAAATCCAATTGTGATCAAACTAATGGCATTGGAAAGAGGACACATAGGGCTACTACAAGGCATGATTTTAGCACTACGAGATCTGAAATTACAGAGTTACATTCGTTTCAAGATCAAGCTCCTAAAATCAAGAAAAGGTGATATGAGGAAGTTTGATGGCAAGGATCCATTAAATTGGATACTACAGCTGGAGAAATATTTTGATCTACATGAGGTGCAACTGTTACAAAAGGTACTTATTACATCTTCATATTTAGAACCGTATTAATTTTTCTGGTATAAATGGCTTTGTTCTCATAAAGCACTTGTTACGTGCTCAATTTTCACAGAAGAAATGATAGCACATTATGAGGATACAAAGAGAAACACATTCTTTAGCTAATTGATAAATATCAAACAAAAGTTTTCAATGGTAGAGCACATTGAGGACTTTCAAAAATTGAATATAAGGGAAAATGATATTCCAGAGAAGCAGAGGATTGATGTCTCCATAGGGACTTTAAAGGATAACATTCAACATGAGGTTCGTCTTTTGGAACCTGATTCATTGGAGAAGGCATTCAGGTTGGGAAGAAAAGTGTAAAGAAAAATTATGGCAACAAGGAAGTCTACCCCTTACAACTATAAATATGGAAGTGTTGTTTCTCGTAGCCTTCCACAACCTACAATGTTGAGACCACAACAATTGGAAGAAAAAAGAGCAAGAGGACTTTGTTACAATTGTGATAACAAATACATTAAAGGTCATAAGTGTGCTGAGAAGAGATTATTTTACATTGATTGTGAAGAGGAGGAAGAAAATGATCAAGAAACGTCAAAAGAAGAGGATATACACTAGGAACCAACCCCAGAGAAAGAATAAAAGAATCCAACCATATCTTGTAAAGCATTGTCAACAATTACAACTCCTCAAACTGTCAACATAGAAGGACATATCAAGAAGAAAAATGTTCAAGAAGTGAAAGATCGCATCAAGCATCAAGAAATGAATTTGACCATATCTTGTAATACATTGGCAGAAATTACCACTCCTCAAACTCTCAAGATAGAAGTACATATCAAGAAGAAAAAGGTTCAAGCAATGAAAGATCACATTGAGCATCAACAACAAGTTCTCCAACTTTTAAAGGATAACGCCACTTTGGTGAAGAATCGAATGAAACAACATGCAGATTAACAACACAGTGAAAGAAGTTTTGATGTAGGTGATTGGGTATTTTTACGGCTACATCCATACAAACGAATGTCCCACAAGCAAGTTATTTATGAGAAGGAAATGTTGACAATACTACACGCACTTAAGAAACGACGACCTTACCTAATGAGAAGACACTTCAAGGTAAAAAAGGATCATGATAGTTTTAAATACTTTTTAGAAAAAATATTATATTTAGAAGAACAAAAAAAATGGGTCACAAATATGTTGGGTTATGAATTTGAAATCATCTACAAAAAATGGAAGCAAAATGTTGTTGCAGATGCACTCTCAAGAAAGGATGAGGGTGTGGAAGCATTGCTTTGTGCTATTTCGATTATCCAACTAGATTGGATAAATAAAACAAGGGATGAATAGAAGAATGACAAAGAAGTGTGGTCACTCATTCAAAAGTTGCAGAAGATCCCAGTTCAAATAATTTTGTCAGAACTTGACAAAGAAGGAAAAATCATATTGGAACATGAAACAGTCACAGAAACAAGAAATCAATGGCTATGAAATTGGTCAATTCCAAAGTCTCTCATCAAGTGGAAGAACTTACCTTCTAAAGCTTCCACATGGGAGGATGAGAATTTTATACAGAATCATCCAGAACTACTCAAGCATTGAGGACAACACTTTTTTAAGGAGAGGGGCATGTTAGGTCCCTATACTACTAGTGTAACCCCTTATTGTTATTAGTACAACCCCCTTATTATATTGTTTTGCCCATGTAGTCCCCATATTGTTATTATTGTGCCTCATAGAAGCCCGCTATTATTATTGTTGTGCCCTTACATTATTATTGTTATGTTAGCTCTAATTATATTATGACCCCTTTAGACTCATATACATAGAAAGGAGGTCTTGTCATTTGTATCATCCAATAATTGTTCATTTGTGTAATGTAAAGGAGGTTGTACCCTTGAAGAGGCCTATTTCTAAGTCGTTTATCTATCTTTTCTATCTTTTTGTGAGTTGGTTTCATAACAAATAAATTTTAGATGTCCATGTTGGAGGCATCCGTTATACCAAAGGCAACTAAATATTTTTCTTGATATTATCTATCTAGTGTTAATGTTGTAAGAACCCAAAATAGTTTTATCTTTTTCTACACTAATTGTGTTTGCTTTGATTTCTTGTGAAATTTGGGAATTATTTCTACAAAAAAATGTTCTAGTTGTTGTGGAGTTATTTCTTGCTTGTTATTGCTCCATTGGTTACTCTTATTATGTCAAACATGTTGTTGATTTAATTTGATGTTCATAATGGGATGAATATTGTGATGATTGTTTTTAGTAAATTGTTGTTGTCATTTTGTTCTCTATTGTTGAACACCACTTTAGTGGTTTCCTATTGAGATAGGACTTCTTGTACTATCAAAATACCCTTCTAATGTGAGTGGTTCTTAGTCATGTTAACCATTGATTCAATTGTGATTATTTATGGAAGACCAAGTGCTTCAATTTGGAATCTTGTTCCCTCGGTCTTTTTTTTTTATCTCCATTGCTGCTACTTCTACTGCTTCATATATTTGATTTTGTTGAATATTTTCCAAATTGCTTTGTAACCTCTCCATTTTGTATTTTATTTTTTAAGGTGTCAATAATTAATTGTAGGTATCTTTTGATGATATTTGTATATTCATGCCCAACATTCAATGTGAGAACTTGATTTCTTTTTTAGGGTTTCTCTCTTGTGAGTTCCCCCTTCTTTCCATCTCCACCCATGAGAAGTTGTTGGGATACTTTCTCTAGCTTCTTCTTTAGATTGGTATCCTAAAATTCAAGCTACTTGACTGAGGGCATTCAAGTCACCCTCACTTAATTGGTTGGTTGACTTGATTTCTCTCACCATTGTATTGTTTGTTGTTTTCAATCAATTGTCTTCTTTCCTAGGGATTTTGTTGTCAAATTGGTTCACCAGAAAGGGTATGGTATAAATGAACACTTGTTTCTCCTCTTCAACTTCTTCTTTTTGTAAAGGCATGACTATCTATGAGATAGTCTCCTAAGATAATTTTGGAATGAGTGTAATTATATTTAATTGCTTAGAAATTTCTAAAAAATATCACCAACTGTAAGGTATTATTCAAACTCATTTGGCTCCCCACATGCACCTTATACATACCATAATTAAGTGAAGTATAAACCTAGCTAGACATGCACCAATAAACTACGCAATACTCTCCTAATATTTTTGATGGAGTCTCCACCTATAATAAATAGAATATACAAATTTAACCATTTTTTAAACAAATATTAAAAACTCTAAAAATTTAATTCATTTAATAATTTTTTCCCTATACCATTTTTTAGATTTCCAAGTTCTGTAACCCATTTGCTTAGGGGAACATTTTTATTTATCATATTTTTTTCCATTTCTCAAAATATTCCATTGTTACGAGATATATATATATATTATATATATATATATATATTATATATTTTACGATTTATATATATATGATCATCAAACACATAAAAATTAACACCAACATTTTTTCCCACATTCAATTAGATTTTATATTAGCACGCATAGTCTAAACTTGTTTTGACTAAAACATCTTACCATTTTAACTTGAATATTAGAAATATGATAAATGATATGTAGTTTGTTTTCTACTCTAATCTAAAACACAATGGAGATATGGATAGATAGAAGGAAGAGAAGACTTTATCATTCCACTTCTTAAAAGTATATTTGGACTATGATTAAAGATTTGGTACACC
>APFE030877108.1:447128-458768 GCA_000404065.3 Pinus taeda | reverse complement strand
CCTGTAAAGTGAACTTTATTAAGCCAGAAATCAAGTGTTTATATAAAAAAGTTACATAAGTCTGGTTGTTTTGTTACAAGGTAAAGTTACCTAATTCTTGTTGGTCTGTTACAAGGTAGACTAGTCCATAAACAAAAATTCACCCTTTACTGGGATACTATAGAAAGTTGAATAGTAAAATCAGAAACGACATCCATGCGTAGACCCTAGACACTAGTTTATTTGACCATAAACAAAATAGCCATCAAAATGAAAAAAAAACCGTTTTATTTATCTAGAAGTAGGGGAAGAGGCTCTGAGTCTGATCCAACTACCAAGATTGGGTATGCAGAAGCTTTCAAAAGTCTTTTTGTGGCAAGAGTTATTCCAATATGCTTTTCAATTCAAGTTATCTTGCAGCCCATTATTTCCATCTAATACTCTTAGTGCTTCATATGCCCATGCATGTGGTCCAGAGTCTGAAGCAAATCCCAACAATTCTCCTAGATATCCTGCAACATGCACCCCAATATATATTCATTTGCCAATAAAGATCCATAGTTTTCATGTATTGGCTTTCCCTACCGTGAGTGTTTCTAGTGTTTGGTATGCAACTCGACCATTATGCATGCACTTCATAAGCTAAAAGGGAGGTTCTTTGGGAAGATGCGTCCCCTTCAGATATGGTCATCTTTACCTACACTTGTAAAGGGATTTGTTCTTGATATGTGATGGCAAAGCCTTACAACATGTTTTGGATTTGAGAGTTTCCTTTGTGGCTTCTCTCCTCATAATACGCTACAACCCTCCTCAACCTACCTTTTTCTTGTGGTATTGTAGTTTCCTCCTAACAGACTGAGCTTACGAGTTTCGTTTCTATAGGCTATTCCCAATTCTTCACTAATGCACCCTTTCCCTTATGTAAGATCAGGAGTTTCTCACATCTGGTCCAAAATATGACATTAGTGGGACTACGTCTTCTGTAGTCAACACTTGTCATTAACCTGTTATCTCGTGGAGTTTCACTAAGGTGGATTCCTTTTTCCATTCTAGATCACACTACAAAAAAAGGTCTTTGTGGTCATTAGCACCTAGGTTTGTTGGCAGTGTTTTCCTCTGATCGTCAAATCCCCCCTCACAACATTCGCCCAGTGTCTCCAGTGATTCGTTTGGTTTCCAACACCGCCCCCATTCATACTAGAGAGCCATGGCCACTTGCACCCAAGTCCTAAATTTCAAATTTTCCTTCGATCCCTAGCTACCTCTTCCTGTGGCTTCCAAAATCAACCCTAGCACTTTAACCTACACACCTTTCTCTCATCTACACCCCTAGAATCTTATCAGGGAATAATTAGATAGCGTTTCCATGCTTTTCTTAGTAATCCATTGAACTCAACAGAGTTCCCCCATTATGGTAATAACAATGAAAATTATTTCAATAACCAATCATACAACTACCAAAGTTGGAATCATATTGGTATTTACCTAGAGCTAACTCATGGAAATATTATCACCATTTCTTGAGTCCCTTTGCAAATTCCCAATCATGCTCTTGTTCTATCATGAGACTACTTCCTGGTGTGTGGCCTTGATGTTTCCAATGCTCCTATAAATGTCAATCTAATCCTCCAAATTCGTCACTTCCTCTACATGTCTGGTGTCTCTTGGACTCACATGTCTCTTATTTCTCATAGCTCTAATGCTAGTGAGTTTTTCCCAAGTGATTCTACATAATTTCTCATGACACATCCTCTCCTTCCACTAAATAGAACGTGCCACATTTGTTTTCAAGCTCATTTCAGGTACCATTACCTTGTGACTAGTGTAATACCCATAGGGATGCCATTAATGTCCATCTCTTCCCATGCTCCATGTTGACCTACACCATCATTACTATGTTTGTCATCCAACTAGATAATAGTATTGTATGGTTTGGTTGCGTGAGGATAAAAATTGGCATGGGAATGTTGCCACATTACCCTACCTATTGGGCATGTGGGGCCAGTGGCATAATGGCTCACTCCCCTCCCTATTTCCAATTTAGTCACCCAATCTGAGGATGGGTGGTCCTCCTATATCTTCTACCAGTTAGCTTGTTTGATAGGAAAGTTGAGAGATCATTCCACTTTGATTCCAATAGACTGGATGATTCCAAGATGCCATAATTTTCCAGTAAGTTCACTACCTTATTACTTGTCTACCATACATGGCCTGGGATAAGAGAAAAAATGCTAGAGATGGTGATCATAATGTGTTCCAACAAATATTTCAACCTCCAAATTTTTTATACCTTTTAAATGTCAGTACCTTCTTGTAACCAATTGATCATGTTGATAATTAATTGGGCACCCCCTTCCACCTAAATATTTTGATAACCTTGATTTTGGGCATATTCCAATCCCATTTGCAAGCCCATGAGCTCATTTGTGTTGTTTGTATTGATACCAATTGTTCCTCCATAGGAAAGTAAGGGCATACCTCTGTGGTATCTTATTATACCCGCATATCTAGTGGGGCATAGGTTTCCCTTAGCTCCTCCATCAAAATTTAACTTCACAAATGGAGTCAGGGCATGGGAACATCTGATTGGACTGGAGGTAACCACAAGTTGGGTTGTTGTATAGAGATATCATTTAGGGTGATGGTAACCATTCTCACATTATCATGGCTTCTCCTCCTGAGACCTGTGAATCCTTCGCTGGACTTTTTAGTGATAAGATCACTTCCTTAAAATTCTTCATGAAGGTGGTTCATATATGTTCTATTTTGGAAGCATTTGTTTTGAATACTCTCTTAATATGTTCCTTCTAGATGCCCCAAAGGATGAGACCAAGCGATATTTTCCATATGCAATTGAGAATGGGATTGTTAAAAGCATGTGTTCACCACTTCCTTATGGTGATATGCAGACTTTTCGAGATCTAACCCAATTTGGAGAGATAATCCCCAATTCTCTTTTAAAGACTTTGTGAATATGCACATAGATTGAAGATGTGTTGCAAGGTTTGTTCTCTTAATAAGCAAAGTAGACACTAGGATAGACCTTGAAGACTCCTCCTCAAAATATTGTCCCAAGTGAGGGGTTTATTTTGTACTAACAACTACATGAATAATAACACTTTGGGCCACCAATGATGCTTCCATATTTTTTCCCACACCTCCTCTTTCTACTTTTTTTGGTGGCTTGCTTCTAGCTGATAATATTCCTTTACCATGAACGTACCCTTGCATCCATGTTCACATCTAAGCTTGTCCTCTTGGGGTGAAACCAAGATTCGTTAGAATTGTAGCTCCTCTCAGAATCTCTGCCAAATTTCTTCATTTGGTTTAGGGTTCTAGTTTTTTGGTCCCATCCATTTATGCCACTAGTGATCCAATAGATCATGTTCCCAATAATCATTTCTCTTGACCCTCCCCTGAACTTTCATCTGTATCTTGGCCTCTTCCATCTCTCTTTAATTTTATAACTTTGGAATTTGTTTCCATGATTACTAAAAAAGTAGTGTTGATCACCCATTCTTGATTTACCAAAAGAAATATATTTGAATCAAACCCATTCCTTCCTTTGCTAGGGTCCAAATTGACGATCCTGTGGAAAAATCATTCAGTCTAATCAATTGTTGAGGGGTAGTTATGGGGGCATACTTTTGTGTCCAGATATTTTTCTAGAGGTATCTTCCTCCCTGGAGCCACTTCCACCATATTTTTTCACCAAACACTTTAGCCATCATAGTTGGGTCCCTCAAACCTAGACCTCTCATTTTTAGCTAGAATATTTTCTCCCATGTCACTAAGGGCCATTTGTTTTTAATCTTGATCCTCGCCATAAAAAGGTTCTTTGAAATTTTCACATTTCCTCCATTATAGACATGGTAGCCATCATTGTAGAACACAAATATATAGTTAGGGTTTGTAATATTTCTTTGAGGAGTACTAGTTGACTTGCCATATTCAATGCTTTGAAGTTCTACCTAGATAATTTCTTTTGGAATTTTGTTAGCAACTCTTATCACACTCTCTAGGAAGTGAGCTATCTACAAGAGGGGCCCCTAAGTATTTTGAAGGAATTTTTCTTATCTGAATTCATATAATTCTATAAACATGTTGTTATACATTCAAATGTGTATTAAAAAAAATACCTAGGGTTTTGTTGCATTAACCTCCATACTTGAGGTTGTCAAGAAAAATTTCAAGAGGTTATTGAAATTCTTCGCTTCCTATGTTGTTGGTATCCCAAAGCCCATTGTCTCATCAATGAAGTTTTGATCAGTTAAGGGAATATATTCATCATTGAGACAAAATCCTTTCAACTTTCATTCTTTAGTTGCTGTTGTGAAGAGCCTCCCTAATGCTTCTACTGCCAATATGAAAAGAAAAGGGGATAACGAGTCCCCCTATTGAATCCTCCTTGAGTATTTAGAAGGTGTCAAGGGAGAATTGTTGACCAAAATTTAAAAATATGCCAATGATACCAAATTGTATACCCACCTATCCAATCATTTGCAATGTCAAAGGCTCAAACAATGCCACACAAGAAATCCCAACTTAGTTTATCATATGCGTTAGACAATTCCAGCTTTAACAACATTCTTGGTTTTAGTAATCTTCAAAGAGTGGATGGCTTCATGAGCCACCATAATTCCATCTAGGATTTTCTTTCCTTATACAAAGCATGTCTACTATGGAGAGATTAGTTTAGGGAGTAGAGGCTTCAGTCAACCGGCAATCATCTTAGTGATGATTTTATAGACAACATTACATAGTGCTATAATTTTGTACTATTGTTGACCAAAATTGAAAAATATGCCAATGAGACCAAATTGTGTACCTACCTATCCAATCATTTGCAATTTCAAAGGCTCAAACAGTGCCACACAAGAAGTCCCAACTTAGTTTATCATATGCATTAGAGAATTCTAGTTTTAACAACATTCTTGGTTTTGGTAATCTTCAAAGAGTGGATGGCTTCATGAGCCACGATAATTCCATCTAGGGTTTTCCTGCCTTATACAAATCATGTCTGCTATGGAGAGATGAGTTTAGGGAGTAGAGGCTTCAGTCGGCTAGCAATGATCTTAGTGATGATTTTATAGATAACATTACATAGTGCTATAATTTTGTACTCACTAGGCTCTTCCACTTTATCCTTCTTTACTATCAATGGTAAAAAAGTGGCATCTAATGCGTAAGAATGGTTTTATCTTTCTGAGACTCCTCCACTACCATCTATACTTCCTCTCTGATAATCTTCCAGCAAGATTGGAAGAATTCAAAAATGAACCCATCTAATCTAGAGACCAGGGAAAATTTAAACGATGGAAGTATGTTTTAAAGCTTAGGAAATTTGGTGAATAATACTAGTCTCTAATATGAAAATTGTAAAACATCCAATGTTTTTTTTTTAATATTTAGATTTCTAATTATTTATATATTATTTTATATAAAATTTTTGGCGATTTTCAAGGTAGAATACTTTTATACTATAAAATTTGGGCGAATTATTTTTAGAAAAAATGGAAATTGTCGAACCATTTTTTTTTGGAAAAAGCATAGAAAATTAGCCCACCTACGAATATTACCCCCTAAAATTTTCCCTACCACAGACCTTATTGAGAGGAATTTCCTTAATTCTTGATTCGACCTCCTCACATGTGATTTCTTGGAGGGGAGCATCATTCTACTCTTATTTGATAGTTAAGAGGATGTGTTTAGTGACCTATCAAATGCCCTCCTTCCTGTCCACCATAGGTTGTGAGAGGATTCCATTGAAATAGTCAATTAGTTATTACTACTTAGGATATTTCATGATGTGTTTCAACCGTTTTCCCCTTACATCCCTTCATAAAAGACATGCAATTGTCATGCTTGTGTCGTAGCATAAATTTGTGGAAGAAGGACATGATTTCCCCCCTCATTCAGCCATTAGATCTTATGTTTTTTTCTCCATATTATTTCTTCTTTCTTTTTATGTTCTTCTAAATCTCGCAAGGTCTTTGGCTCTACATTCATCACATTTTCTGATCTACCATTTACTATGGCTTCTTATTGTGTCTCTTCCATTTTGATCTCTAGCTTTCTCTTGTCCTCAATGATATCCCCAAACCACTCTTTGTTCCGTCCTTTTAACTTCCATTTGATATAATTAAAATTTGATATAGAAAAAAAATTACTTAACCATCTATGTGTCATATTCCTTCCCACTAATTGTGAATATTGATGAGAAAATTTAGATTCATGATCTAGAACATTTCAAACCTAAATGGTCAGTTCGAGGGCTAGTTTTTTAAGTCCATATTTAGACTGATTTCCCAGTGGTCAAAGCCACGGTTAGGTAATATGGAAACTTCTATGAATATATCTCGGGCTAATATATTTTCTAACATAAGGAAGCGATCTAGTTTTGAGGCTATTTTATGATGCCCTCCTCTTCTATTGTTCCAAGTATAGACCCCATTTACTATGTATGTTTTATATGAGTCCGAATATCTCTACCATGTCCTGGAACAAGGTGGCTTCCACCGCCAATATTTAGATTCTTCCTTTTTCCTAATCTAAAGATTTTATTATGTTGAAGTCTCCACCAAGTATTCACAGATTTGGAGATATTAATGTGTTAGTTTGGGAGATTGAGTGGAGAAACATATCCTTTTCCTACATAAATTTCAGGTCATAGACATTCAATACATAACATTGTTCCCCTGAGCTCGCTAGTTTTATTTAGATTGCTAGGAATCTAAATGTAGTGAACAAATTTAACACTCTAACTTCTTATTCATACCATACTATGTCTTTTCCGCTAGAGCGCTCCTCAGCCTCTATTACAATGGTTTAAAAGAACCCCTTCCAAATCATTGTTATATTGGACAAGGTTTCCCTAATATTTTAGTTTCTTGAACCATCATGATGGTGTATTTCTCTTTGTTCCATTTCTCTCTTAACAACCTTTTATTTCCTAGGTTGTTAAGGCCCCTCATATTCCAAGATAGAATTTTCATAGCTAGGGTTTTTTGGAGCCAAAGATTACCTCTATGATGAGTCTAAGATGCCCAACATTTACTAGATCATCACTGATTTCATTCAACATTTGTATCTTATTCTTTCAACCCCTATTTTTATCCCCTTTGTGGGGTCTTCAATATTCCTTCAATGGTTGTGTTTGGGCCCCTAATGCCCTAGATCTTGAGCCAACTTTTGCATCTATACACTTATATTTTAAATATTATCAACCTAGTATTCTTACTTAATGATCGTGAATAATAAAGTGGTCCTTAACTTGCCATGCTTGGGCTAGTTCTAGTAGTTCAACACATCAAGGTCCGTCTTCATGTCATGTACCTAATCAAGGATTTCATTTTCATCTACTAACTCTACATGTATTTCAATTGATGAGTAAAGTGGGGGCACCTCAAAAACCATGATTGGATGTGTTAAGGACTCTAGATTTCTTTTTGGAGGGGTTGTTGCTTGTTCTTTGTGTCACTTGGGTTTTCTCCATTCATATGATTTTTGAGATTGTTGATGGCTCTATCATTTCCATAATTTCCACATCTGTGGGGTTACTTGGACCTGGGTTTTCTGCACCATGCATATCAACTAGCATATCAAATTAATTAGTTGATCCCTCCTTTCTTTCCACTACATTTGATGCGAGGGCGATTGCTTCTAACTTTTATGCCCTCGTCAGAATACATTAAACTGTCTTTGGCCTAGACTAGCTCTATTATTGTGGGTTCCACTTGCTTTGCCAATGGGAAGTCCTGATACAGGTGCCCATGCTCATGACATCGTTTGCACCTAACATGTATATGCTCATAATCAACGGTTTGATTCCACAACTCATCTTGAAAATATATATTGATTAATTCTAGAAGGAGCTCATATATGTTCATATACATATATATTTTATTGTATGAGGTGTATCGGATCTTCTTTGTGGTTTTTGACTCTTTCACATAATGTCTCAGTGCATTGCTAATTCCCACTAGTGTCTCCTCCTCCCAGAATTCTCTATGTAATGAATACATGTGTATCCATTTTGAAGCTACTTTGAAACTTTCTCTTTTTGGTTTGAATATCTTCATCCACCACTGGAGATACAATCCATCAAAGTTAAAAAATTAAAGGACATTCTTAAATATTCTATCGTGATCTTCTATATTGGTAAATATCAATGTAAAAAAGGCTTAAGCACCAAGCTCCAACTTGATCTTACCCTTTGGCTTCCATTTTCATTATATCCATCAAGATAAGGTTTTTTCCATTGACTGGTGAGCACCAGTATTACAGCAATAATGCTGCAGCTCCTGGGCTGCCTACTTTACTCTTATCAACCCGGTAGTTCGTAACAAACTTGGAAGCGTCGGTGTTGTATGCACAAGTACTAGTTCTTACTCCAGGTTGTCACTTAGTCAGCTGATGCAAGATCACTAGGAGCTCAAGCCAACCTCTATAAATTCTAGAAGAAGCTCTATATGTGATGAAAGGAAAGAAAGATTACTCTACATATGTTATTCTAACTACAGAAAGGAGAAAGACTGAAATGTAAAGCAAACCTAGTAAACCCTAATTAACCAACTAATTCTACTTTTGCAGAAAGCACTATGAAAACCATGAAAGGAATGCCATTACCTACTCAAGGAAGTAAACAACATCTAACTATGATATTTCTGGAAGTAAATAAGCAAAAAACATATTTTTGGATTTTTATGCATTTTTATGTGAATTTGACATGCATGTAATTTATTGTGTGTGAGTATAGCAGCAAATATGTGGCATTGAAGGGCGGCTTTGGGACTTGAGAGGATGTAGGATGGTGTGTATGGGTCCTAGGAGGTCTCAAGTGGCCTTCTAGAGGCTTTTCCCACACTCGGCCTTCAAAAGAAAGCCTACAGGAAAATCTACAAGAGGACACAGGAAATTTACAGGAGGAAAACAGGGAATCTACAGGAGGCCTATAGGAGGAGGCCAAGAGCAATTTTCACTATTTTGAGGGTGTGAGATTGGGTGGAAAAGGTGGATGAAGGTTGGAATGAGGTGTTAGGGTGCCTAAGGTCTACCATGAATCACCAAGAGAGAGAAAGATGATTAAGGTTTCTCAAGGAGAGAGGAAGAAGTTCTATGGAAAAATGCAAGAAACTAGGTAGAATTGAGGTGATATTTGGGAGACCTATGGGGCATGGATCAGATGGAGGGTGTGATTGTTGATAAGCTGGCATATTGTTGAAAGAGATCTACTGCTTAGAAACTGACAGTCAACCAAGGAAATCAAGAAACAAGTGAAATGACTGCATTTAGGAAAAATAGAGTTTTGCATAAAAAAATGGTCTAAACTATGATCTATGAAAGGAAATGCTGAGAAATGTTGTAGGAAAGGAAAGCATGAAAGAAGAATATTGCAAATCAAGAAGTGAGCATGATGAAGGAGATCTAAAGCAAAGCAAACTGGACTATTAACCTACTAAAAAGCTACAACGACTAGAAGTCCTATGAATGAGGAAAATCTATGTTTTTGGGGCAGCAATAGGGTCTTTTCCTCTCAAGTCATGGTCCCAAACAGAGGAAGAAAGGCCAAGGCACCATTGCTAGCCTTTTTAGTCTTTGTTGATCACTATTTAACCTGCTATAGAAAGCACAAATGGAAGCAAACTATTGAATCATCAAAAGCAACCTTAGTTATAAGAAGAATTTCGATGTAACTCACATAAAGAAAGACTTTTGCCGACGCGTTTCAAACCAACTAGCGTGGTTCATCGTCAGGACAAGTTGAAGAGACAGATCTAGTTTAGCGCGTTAAATAGTTCAAGCAAAGATTCCAACAGCTACAACCGATTAACGTCTAATATCGACCCAAGGACCCTGATAAATTATTATTATTCTTATTCTTATTATTATTCCCGATATTTACTATTTTATTTGCGGAAATAAGTTGAACTAGGTAAAAAATAAAATAAAGTATTAGTTTATTTATTTAAATTCTTAAAAATAATTATATATAACAATCTTTATCCTTAATATTTATTATTATATTTACGCTATTAGGATAAATTAGGTAAATAATTACCATATTTACTTAAAGTTAGTTTACAAATTTAGTTTATTACATTATTTATTATTTATTATATGTATATATATATATAGCTACATTCAATGAAGAAATAAAAGTAGTTAATATAAATACACGGAGAAAAGAGTTAGTATCTAAGAATAATAAAATATTAATATATAATAATGTATAATACTAATATATAATATATAAACCCTAATATATAGTAAACAATAAATGATAAATAACCCTCATATATTAATATCCATAATAATAATAAATATATACTATATAAGTTAATCTCTTAAATATATACTAGCATACCCAATATAATCTTAACACCTAATATTCATTAATATTTTAATTATAATTAAGGGACCAAGATAAATTAGGTAACTAAATACCATACTTACCTAAGGTTAGTTTAAAAGATTAGTTTATTACATTATTTATTAATTATTACACACACACACACACACATATATAACTACATAAGTTAAAATGAAGAACCGTAAAAAACAAGAGGAAGGAAGTTAATATAAAAAAATATTAATGTATAATGATAATAACATAAAAATAATATATAGTAGTAAAATAATAATAAATAACCACTGTATATTAATATCAATAATAATAATATATTATACTATAAGAGATTAATATAATAACAATAATATATACTAGTAAACTAGTAAAAAATATAATCATATAATGATATATATATAACCCAAAAGATAAATAAATAAATACATAAATATCAATTCATATATTTGAATTATTAAATAAAAATAAATATATATAAAAATTATTTATCATAATTAAGGAATTAAGATAAATTAGGTAAATTACTAATTATATATATTATAATCTTATTTATAATAAAATAAAATAATATATAATATATAAAGTCATATAAATTAATAATACATAATAAATAATATGTATATAATAATATATCACATATAGAAATAAAAATAGTAACATGAAAAAAAAAAATACTAGGACGACAGGGCCGAGATCCAAGATCTACTGATCTTCCAGCCATCATCTCTATTGAGATTGATAGGCTTTCTTTCGATTTCAATGGCTTCCCTGAATTTACGATGATGGAACTGAGCAACTTTGGCCACAACCCTGACCTCCTCAATACAGACCTGATGCTTGGTCTTATCCACATGCTCTGCTAACGTTGAAGACTTGGTTCTCCCATGTCTCAGGTCAGCGACATGTTCGTTAATCCTCTGCTGGATGGAGCGCCCCGTTTCCCCTATATAGGGTGTCCCACAGGAACATGGGATCAAATAAACACCCTTCATAGGGGACACCCTATGTTCCTGTGGGACACCCTATATAGGGGAAACGGGGCGCTCCATCCAACAGAGGATTAACGAACATGTGGCTGACCTGAGACATGGGACAAGTCTTCAACGTTAGCAGAGCATGTGGATAAGACCAAGCATCAGGTCTGTATTGAGGAGGCCAGGATCGTGGCTAAAGTTGCTCAGTTCCATCATCGTAAATTCAGGGAAGCCATTGAAATCGAAAGAAGGCCTATCAATCTCAACAGAGATGATGGCTGGAAGATCAGTAGATCTTGGATCCCAACCCTGTCGTCCTAG
>APFE030877108.1:365153-439648 GCA_000404065.3 Pinus taeda | reverse complement strand
TATATAATAAATAATAAATAATGTAATAAACTAAATTTGTAAACTAACTTTAAGTAAATATGGTAATTATTTACCTAATTTATCCTAATAGCGTAAATATAATAATAAATATTAAGGATAAAGATTGTTATATATAATTATTTTTAAGAATTTAAATAAATAAACTAATACTTTATTTTATTTTTTACCTATTTCAACTTATTTCCGCAAATAAAATAGTAAATATCGGGAATAATAATAACAATAAGAATAATAATAATTTGAATCTCTGCTTGAACTATTTAATGCGCTAAACTAGATCTGTCTCTTCAACTTGTCTTGACGATGAACCACACTAGTTGGTTCAAAACGCGTCGGCAAAAGTCTTTCTTTATGTGATTTACACCGAAATTCTTCTTATAACTATGATGGATCACAGAAGCCTCAATTCTACAAAAGCAACCTATTATTAACCATAAAAGAAATACTTCGAACAACAACTAATCTAAAAAATAAAATAAAACATACAAATACAAGTAAAGAGGAGCTTGGCTGCTTGGATTGGGCCCTAACCCAAGAGCTGCAGCCCTATGAGGTAACTCAATGCTAGCTCAAAAAGGATTCCATCTTTATTATCAAAACAATAGCAAGACTACATGAAATTGTCACAAAATAATAAACTCGAAGTTGGAGTAGAGTTTACATAAGCAAAAATCCAACAAAAATCTGACCCTAGTGAGGCCCTAGGCCTCTCTACTTATACAAATGAAGCTACCAACAACTTCCTTAAAATCAGGGAGGCTTGGCTCCCAAAACTTGAGATAATCATCAGTCATCCTCCACTTGCTCGATTGTCTTCTAGTGCATGATTCAGCTACTTTTACTCTGAGCTGAATGAAGGGGAATTCGATGTGAGGAGTAATAAATGAGAGGGATTCCCTCCTATAAGTCATCTCCTCTATCCACTTCAAGTTATTGATGCCATTTTTCCACTGGATCCTTGACTTTGACTTCAAAATCCATCAATAATCTGCATTAAATACATGTTAGACCACATGGCACAATAACTAACTCAAGTCACTCTATAACCATAAATATAATCAGAAAATCATACAATAAGCTAAGAGAATGGTTGATTTGACTAGATTAGGAGGTAAAATGAGCCCATTTAATTACCCATTTATGAGGCTCATCATCGATCCAATCCCCAATAATTTCACTACGAGTACATGCTTCTACATGTATTGAATAAACTATATGATCTAATTAGAATGGAATTCATAGTTTTGATCTACAACTACTTTTGGGAGGCAACTTCCTAGTCTCCTCCATTTTTTTTTGCTTGTTGATTGTTGTTTCTCCTGGCAATCAGGATTTTTATTAGAGCTAAAATATGGGTCTAGATTTGGTGCTTTTTTCTTCCCATGTACTTTTCCATTCGATACTATCCAAATGTGTTGATCTATAAACTAGAATGGATATTCCAATGGACAATTTGTCACAACAAATTTGATAATAATATATTAAAATAATGATTTTTTACACTATTATAGTTTTAGTGAAACTTTAAGATCTGTAGATTTAACTGTAATTAGTGCATGCATGCGAATGGAAATTACGCAGAAAAATAGAGAATGACAAAATAAGCTCTCTCACACACACATAAGACACGATATATGCTCTCTGTGAAACCCTTTCAGGAGAAGACCTAGCTGGAAGGTGAGGCCACTTCGCTCTCTTTCTTTGTATGGAAATATGGCTGTAGGTACAAATAAGTAATGTCTATGGCCCGTGGGCTACTACAATGCACAAATCCTCTTTGTGTGCTCTACCTTATATCCTTCCTAGCTATATTTTCTCAACTATGAAACAATTTTTTCTTCAAAGAATGAAAATTCCTTTTCCTCCTAGTGGCCTGGTTATAGCATGGCTTGATAGCCTACTAGTGGTTAAGTTTGACTATATCAACTCTTAACTAGAGTTACAACATAGACTCTTCTAGAGTATTTTACATCAAAAACACATGGCTAGCCCGACAGTCCCTTATTTTTTTATTGAGAAACTCCTATATAAATAGGGAAATAATGATTACATTCCAACATTAACTAAATACAATTGTGCTCCTTATGGTTGAGAATTCATCAACCATAATCCCGCATTACATGTATCAAAATGGTAAACTCATGCCACACTATTTTGGTGAGTATGATTAATACTTGTAATATTAAATTCTATGAGGCATGGTAATTTATTTGTCCAAAAAAAATAATATATAATTATATTTTACAATTTAAGGGCTATGTATGAAATATTTGTTGTCACCATAGTTGGAGATTATGTTTCAATACTTCGACTTAATAATAAGTGATAGCTTTTCTTCTATTTAAATGTAGTTGTTATTTATGTCAACCCAAGTAGCACTAAACGATGTCTCATTTTTGTTGACCAAAATTATATGGAAAATCATAGTGTTTTGAGTTTGGATCATCTTTATTAGATTCTTCTCATTAAACTAATTTAGGTGATATATGACACACCATGAGAGCCCTCACAGTTTTATAAATATACATATTTGAAGTTGAAGCCCCAATGTGTCAGTAAAAACCCCAAAAACATAATGATATGGCACTCTATAATTGACCAACACATTATCAAAATTAAGGAATTAGGGTTTCATCAAGTTTTGTTGGTAAGATATCTCATGGAAGACTTCAAATATTATTTTTATCTTACTAGGGGTTTTGGACATCAATTAAAAATTAAATCCTCATCCCAAAACGCAGACAACCTCATCTTTTGGGCACCAAACGTCAAAATTCAAATTTTGAATAAGGTTTTCCCTCCTAAATTTATTTAAGATGGCTGCTCAAAATTGGTGCCCTCCTAAACTATATAAAGTCACTTCATATTACCTCTTATTGCAAGCATTTTTAATGCATAACATTTTGTTGAAGTTCTATAATATCTTCCACCCTATGGAGCAAAAGGAGATCAAACAAGAGGCCATAAGGGTTCACGAATTGTGGGTTTTTGGTTTATTGGTACTGTATATGAGATTTGTTGGGTTATCTTTTCTGGTAGTGTATGAAGTATATTATTATGACAAGACATGTATTATTGCATTCTTAAGATTTTTCCACCCGTGTACTGGTAAACTCATTGAAGGATCTTTGCCCTCTATTAGGGCATAGTTTTGTGCCCAGATCGAATCCTTGAGACTTATTTTCTTGGAGTCAATATGAAGTCAGTTTTTTTGAAGGTCTGAAGCTATCTTTTATAATTTTTGGCCTTGCATAGGGCATCTTTCTGAGAAAGATCATGCATAGTTCAGTCATCAAATTCTGAAGCATACAAGAGGGATTCATTTTCTAAAATAATAGTTATGGGTAATAACTCTATGCATAAAGAGTCGTTTCTCTACGAATTTGGAGACATGTGAAGGAGAAAATACTTAATCTATTGGCATAGGAATATCTAGTTAGAGAAGATCGAGGACTGCTTATTTTTTGAAGCATCATTTCAAAGGTGTGAGTGTGATGGCAGACTTTGAAGTTATAGAAATTGTCGATGACAATAATCCTTACCCCCCACTCCTGGGAATCGATTAGGCTACTAATATGAAAGGGGTAATCAATTTGAAGAAAAGAATGATGTCATTTGAAAGAAAGTCACTTAGCGTTATAGTGCTTCTGGACCCTACAAAAGGGGTGTGCTATACAGAACCAATTTGTGATTATGAAGAAAGTAATGATGAACTGGATCAGATTTATGAGATAATAATACAAGATTAGGATGAGATCAATCTGACAATAGATGGGTGCATCACATGGGATCAGGAGAGTTCCTACACCTCTAATTCAAACGAGAAGTTAGAGCATTGGCAAAATCACTTACATGAATTTTTTACATTGCGATGCAATATGATGAAAAATTCGTTGTGTTGTGTTTCATCAGAGGTAAGAAAATTACCTTATTGTGATGCTTTAACTAACATAGATCTTTTTTTGGAGGAATTTTAGTGTGATGTCCCTGAGGACTATCGCTTCCAAGCATTACAGTTGGCATTACGCACTACGCCTGCACCATGGTGGCGTACGCATAAGTATAGTTTTGTTGGGTGGTGAGATTACAGAAGAATGATGAAGCTATCGTTTGGGTGTGCTAACACCAGAATGAATGGCATCTATAATGAAAGGGGCGATCTACATGATCACCTAGCGAAGTAGATGAAAGCATGGGGAACAAAACCATAGCCAAAATGGGTGCACACATTTTTCCATACCTTGGACACAATTACCATGAACTAATATATGGAAATGGAGCTTTGTCATGGCACCATGGAGTGGGATGTATTGAAGGAAGGGTTCTTATTGACTTTCATCTTTTAAGATGGATTTCCAAGCATCGATGAATCACTACAAGATATTAAGGTGGTTATCTTCAGAACATCGAAGGAACCTATGGAATGAACCCAACCAAGCTAGAGCACCCAACTGCAGCATGCATTAGAATGCTATAATGTGACCACTGAAGAGGGAGAAGAAGACCCAAGGAACATCAATATTCTGGAGGCAGAAGGGCCTCGTGAAGTCAAGGGACCACAAATAGAAAACTCAGACATCTCCGCACATTGGAAAACAAAGAAAGTAAACATTAGCACTGAGGAAGAAATGAAGTTCGCAAAAATTGGATACTACGAGGACGAGGCTACAGTAGATAAAGTTGTTGAATTACTCCACGAATACCAGGATCTCTTTCCAACTATGTTTTTAGATCTAAAGGGCATAATCAGTGATTTGGGCATTATGAAGATCACACTAAAGCCAGACGTGAAGCCTGTTAAACAGAGGCCTTACCACCTTAATCCTAAGTATAAGGAAAAGGTTTTCCAGAAGCTAGATAAGGTGCTAGAGGAAGGCATCATAGAACTTGTTGAAGAATGATCCCAATGCTAGTTCAAGAAAAGAAACAAAAGGGTGAAATAAGTATCTATGTCGATCTACAGAAGCTTAATGATGTATGTGTCCATGGTCCATTTCCGACATCGTTCACAGATGAAGAGCTAGACAATGTTGGAGGGTAGGAGGCCTATTCCTTTACTGACGGGTTTTCAGGGTATCATCAGGTCAAGATCATGCTAAAGGATAGAATAAAAATGACCTTCACAATGGAGTGGGGTTGTTTCCAGTACACTATGATGCCATTTGGACTAAAGAATGTGTTTGTGATACTTTCTCACGTAGTCATACCAGCGTTCAAGGAGTTCATTCATAAGTTTTTGGAGGTATACTTTGATGACTGGATGGTGTTTGGATTAGTGAAGTGCCATGTAGCAAGTTTGCACCTGATGTTGGATACATGTCGGAGATACTAGATCGCACTGAATTTGGAAAAATGTATATTCTATGTTCATTTTGGGATCTTGCTAGGTCATGTTGTGTGCAAGAAAGAATTGATGGTGGACCCTACAAAGATTGCAATAATTGTCAACTTGGATGCCCCTAGGAATGTCAAGCAGTTGTACACAATTCTAGGACATATGGGATACTATAGAAAATTTATCAAAGCTTATGCTCAAATTACTGCGCCCATGGAGAAACTACTAAGGAAGGAAGTGACATTCTGTAGGGATGAATAATGTCAATGCAAATTAGATGCGTTGAAAGAAATATGGCCACTGCACTAATCTTCATATTCCCTGGTTGAAAAAATGAGTTTCATGTACATGTGGATGCTTCTTGCATTGCACTAGGTGCAGTACTAACATAGGCTAGTGAAGGAGAACTAGACCATCCTATATCCTTCACAAGTAGGAAGTTATTAAAGGACGAGAAAAATTATTCAATGACTGAGAACAAAGGGCTGGCCATGGTCTACATCCTACAAAAATTTAGGTTTTATCTGTTAGGAGGACATTTCAAGATGTATAAAGATCATTCTGCCTTAAAATACTTGGTCAAAAATCCTGTGTTAGGGGGTGGGATTTGTAGATGTATGTTATTATTTCAGGAGTATGACTTTGAAGTCATTGTGAAGCCAGGAAGGTTAAATTCGGGACCTGACCATCTATCATGGATTGAAATAGATGAGGAACCTAGTAATCTAGAGGAAGGGTTTCTAGATGCATAGCTCTTTACGGTGTGCTTAGAGGATGACCATTTTGCAAACATTATTCACTTCTTGACTATGGGGATGGCATGGGAAGGACATACAAGTCAGCAAAAGAAGGAACTAGTAGTGCGCATGATCGATTTTTCAATTATTGTAGGATATTTGGATAAAATGGGTGCAGATTAAATATTTCGAAGATATGTGTCGGATTTTGAGCGAGACAAAATTCTCAATGAAGCTCATGGGGGAGCTGTAGGAGGCCATTATGCAAGCAATGGAATTGCGCAAGTTATTTTGTGCGCAGGTCTATGGTGGCCAAAATTGCATAAGGATTCAAAGGCATACTATAAGGCATATGGTGCATGTCAAAGAACCAGTAGACTGTTGCGAAGAGATGAGCTACCACTACACCCTCGGGTATCTTTGCAACCCTTTGAGAAGTGGACGATTGATTTTGTGGGGCCAATTCAACCTCATGGAAATAAAACGGGTGTGCGCTATATTATCACTATGATGGAATATCTAACTAGATGGACAAAAGCACAACTGGTTAAGGATTGTACAAGGGATACAACTGCAAAATTCTTGTTCTAGTATGTCTTCACAAGGTTTGGATGCCTAAAAGTGTTGATGAGTGACTAGGGTATGCACTTTCTGAATGAAACAATTAGCGTGTTGACTGAGGAGTTTCAAGTCTACCATTGTTACACATAATTTTGTCACCATCCCTATATTCCCCATTCCTTGATCCTGGAGGACCTCTACAGTGAACCCCACATGCTTTGGCTTCATGAAGAAACTCCCATTGTGTCCCTCTTCATGAGTAGATAAATTCCCTTTTGCACCATTTCCCCTGAAAATTTTGTTTTTCCCAGTTTAGAAGATCGTCGCTAATGGCCTTTGTCTCCCCCACATCGATGTGAAAATATTAGCACTACTCCTTGCATAGACCAGAGTGACTGAGCTATGTTTTAGACACGCCAACCCTGTCATGGAAAGTTTTTTAAATTAGAGCCAGGCTTCCAACTCTAGAAGCTTCGTAACAGAAGTCTGGTAGATGGTTTGGCCAAATGGGGTTGAGGGTGACAATTTGGGCTCCTTTCCTCTATAATGATGGAACTAACTCAAGGGATATGTCCTTCTCACATGAGAAGAGGATCCATCTACCATCCATTTTTCCTATATAAACCTCCCTTCTTCCCAAGCACAAGCTATTCCTAGTCATAGTTTTTGGTTGAGTGTTGATGCTATTTTGGTTTGGAGTAGGCAAGCAAGCTATTACTAGTTGTAGCCATCTAGTTGTGTGAGGGAGAAGTGTGATTTGGTTTGGAGTGAAGCCTAAAGGGAAAAGCCTTAAAATTATTGTTGATTGAAGCCATCATGGAATGCTAGTAGAAGTGTGTGGGAACCTAGTCTTATTAGAGGAAGACTGTAACATGAAGACAAATGGTTGTAATATCTCTTTGATATTAATATATGCAACTATCGATTGATTTCCTACATGTTTTGTATTATTACATATTACATATTCATGGCTTAATGTTTCTTGACTTGTTAAGTAGGTTGAATTGCAATTTGTCTATTATTGTGTTTGTTGTCTGTTGTTGTTTACTTGTATTAGGTGCTTGAAGAAGGAAGTGAGAGATAGCTGGAGCAAGAAAGTGAGGACATCATCAAGCAGGATAAGCAGACCAAGAGGTAGGCCCTCTTGATTGATTATAACCTAAGGAAATCTTCCATAGAATTTATCTATTGTGGCTAGACCCATTATTGGGCTAGAGGAATTTGTTCGTGTCCTCACTTATAATTTTACTTCACCACAAATTAGCGACTCCACTAGGGATCCAATCCTTTTGTTTGTCTTGGATTTCATGATTTTGTGAGAACTTTCCCAGTTTCACCTTTTCCCTTTAGTTCAGTTTCTTTTCTCATGTTCATTGGTCTGAGTCTAAAATTCATAGTAGAAGATCTGGTCCCTATTTTCATTTTTTTTTTTTTACTTTTCCTTAGCTACCTCAATCAGTGCTTAATCCACTAACAGTTGCACTGATCAGCTTGAGTTGCTAAGAAACAGTCGCATCGACCAGCCTCTAGCACTGGTTGTTAGTTCGGAAATTGTGTGGATGCCTATATGTGAGGATTAGGGCTTGACCCCAATCTTGGCTAGTGTGTTATGCTCTTCTGGTTTTGACCCCGTAAGCCTTTTTGACTATTTTTTCCCTGATTAGAAAGCTACTTTTCATTTTCTTTTGTTTGCTTATTGGCTTGTCATCTTTCTACATGATTGATTAAGTCATTGAGTGGCCAACAACACTAAGGCATCTGGTTCGTTGTCCATGTAGTAGTTTGAGAACTCACTAAGTCAGGTTGTAGGTGTGCTTACTCTTTGCATTTTGTCTTGGTCCTTTTTATGACTTTGACCTCTTTTTGCACAAGTTTGAAAAAGTTTTGTTTACTTTCTTAAATGTTTCCTTTTTGGCATAGATTACATTGTTAGTCTCACATTTGGTAAAGTTCGTGTTTCATTGATGTGAATGAACTTCTCTTTTCTTGTTTTCATCTAATTGAAGATTTTATTTTCTAGAGAACATTTTCACTAAAAGATCATATGCGAAAATCTTGTTTCATTGTTTCATGAAAAAGTATGAAATTCTAGCTTGTTTCATCATTATGTTATGATAACTTGCATCTTTAAAAGACTAGAATTGCATCGACATTTGAGAAAGAAAGAGAATTTCTGTTTTTGAAAGGACTAATAGATAAGTTCTTGTTAGGAAATTAGGAATTGGAATGCATTTTTCATTAGTTTTTTTTTTTTTTTGAAAAAGTAAGGTAGTGAAAGATCATTTCATTTTCAGTTGCTTGATTGTTTGCATTTGATTGAGTAGTTTCTACCCTCTCTAGTGTAGGCATTTCATCGAAATGAAAGGGTCTTGTATCATTTTGTCGCATTTGAGTTTTTTTGAGTAGAATTTCTAAGAACTAAAAATTGAAGCTTAACTCAAGGTAAACTTTAAAATGAATTCAATTAACCTTAGGTGCATTTGACATTAACGATCATATCTAGAAGGTCTGCGCTGGAGACATGTTCCAGCGTATTTAAACCTAGTAGTTGTCGTTAGCTTCGGCATTAGACAGCGCTAGTATGGATTTGTGTTCCTCATATTGTCGAGTATATAACGAGAGACCCCACTAGGCTGCAATCCTTTTATCCTTAGGAAGCTGAGTTGTCCGCCTTGCAAATGTGATATACTGAGCACAACATTCAGGGAGATTTCCTGCTCGTACTTCTTGGTTCTCTAGGAGGTATTTTGAAGTTCATGGTTGCCTGATAATCCTGTTTACCTAGATCATCTAGAGTAGTCATTTGATCTTTTTTACTCATTAAACTTAAAAGATCATTCGAGCACTTGTCCTTTCGAGCTCATTTCCAATCAAAAGCGATAGATTCATCTTTTTTTCTTTCTCAACTCTTAAAAAATGAAAGAGGATTAGACTTTTATGCATCTTAATAATTGATTACCCATGATCCAAAACACCCTATTAGTCTTGTTGAGACCAAATCGTTAGTTTCCTTAAAAGAACATTTTAAAGCCTTGAAGTTATTTGTTCAGTCGACTAAGACAAGGTCATCGTGGCTGAACCATCTTGCTCACCAAGTTCCTCTTCCTCTCCTCTGTCTGAAAGATTGTCTGAGGAGCCATTTTCTGAATTACCATAGTCACTTGAGGACCAAAATGTTGAACTCGTAATTGTTTTGAGTGTTCAACCATTGTCATCTCATCCTCTACCTACTTTCGATACTGGGTCATCTGCTAATCTTGGTCCAGAATCCCTGGACAACCCTATTTGAACTCTAGAGAACTCGCTAACCAATGATGGTTAGCTTGAACTAGTTATCTATCCTCAAAACACTCTATTTGAGGTTATTGATAGATTGCCACAGCGCCTTTACAGTTCGTACGACCAGCCGGGTGTTCCTTTGGAACTATCCCCCAGTACTCATTTGACCATTCGTTATCATTTATTTTCCAAGCATGGAACCCGAAGGCGATGCTCCAATCACATCTCCGAATGAGTCCAAAGTTTCTATTCCACACACTATTGAGGGGGAATAATTGCAATTGCATTTTTTTAGAAGGTATTCTCGCTAGTTTTCCACCCAACTATGTGTCTTTGGCACACTTGGTTTCAAGTACACCTACTGTCTCATCACTTTACCATAATCCTGTATGGGCATCAGGCATCAAGCCTACGTCAGGTTCGTTCATTACTAACACGACTTACCAATAGGCTATTACTTTAGTCCTGGTGCAACCCACTATTCCGAATATCCTTGTATCATCGATCTCAGTTACACGTCAGACTCAATCGGTAGTTTCAAAGGTTGTCTCTATCAATTCCTCCATCCTGCTAGTTAGTGGCTAGATTGTACCATCTCGGGGATAGAACTTGAATGTTTCTATTGTGTTAGGTGCCACTAATGTGAGCGGATCACATGCTCACATGCTTGGTATAAACCATCCTTCTTCTAGTATTATTTATAACCCTATTGATCCTACTAGATCGAGCAATGTCCAATACCAACACGTTCAAAATATCGTTGGTCTGTCTGGATCGAGCAATGTCTACTATCAAAAACCATATGGGGCATAGGTCCAATACCAAAATCGTTACATTCCATATGGTTCTCAAGGAATCGTTAATCAAACTTACACCCTCTAATCTGGGTAATACATCCAGTCTCTCTACGACTAGATTTAGTTCGGCAATTTCTCGGGTATTTTTCAAGTACCCTTGCAACAACAAAGACAACCTCTACAACAACGAGGGCGACCTTTTTTATCGCAAGGGAAACCTTTTTTGTAGCAAGGGCTCTTTACGCAACAACAAGGGCAAATTATCCCACAGCAAGGTCACCTGCCACAACCGCAAGGTCAATCCTTGCAACAGTTGTAGCAAGCCATGTAGAAGTAGATGCAATATGCTCCGTACACCTCTCAACCCATGTCCTCACAGGGCCAACCTTCGCAGCCCCAAGGACAAATTTTGCAACTGCAAGGCCAACCCTTGCAACAACAAAACCAACCAGGACTGCAAAACCCTTGTATACATATCAACAAGGTAAACCCTTGCAGGGGCAGGGTCAAGGTCAAGTCCTGTAGCAGCAGGCCCAAAATCCTCATGTCCTAGGTCAACATGTTTAGAATCCTGCTGGCTAAGGGCGTCAGGTACAAAATCCCTACATCCAAGGGCAACAAATGTATCAACCTTATGCCCAAGCACTGCAAGTCCAGAATCCTCTTGTCCAAGGACAACAGGTTCATCAGCCGTATGTTCAAGGACAACAAGTCCCATATCCATATGTCCAAGGTCAATAGGCTCAACAGCCTTTTAACTTGTACGTTGCATATCAACAACCTATGCATGGACAATTTCAAGGCATTCAAGGTCAAAATCCTCCCTATGGTCAAGGTAATCCGTAATGGGGGCAGCCTTAGATGCCATATGGCCAAAATTCCCCACTATGGGTACAAAATCCTTACCAGTAGGGATGGGTTCCTCCCTATGGGTTGCTTATTGACCTCCCATTTGTTTTAACACTCAATTACCTTTCTCGGCTACACTCAAGTTGCCAGATGTATCGTGCCTTACGAATGATTTGATCCTTCATTCGCTATAGTAGCCTCCAATACCATCCAAGATAACAAGTGATTTACCAAAGTTCGATGGAAACATTAAAGGAGATCCTCAGGCCCATGTGATGACATATCACCTTTGGTGCTCATCGAACTCAAGATGATTCCATTTGTCTTCATATTTTCCAAAGAACCCTCACAGGTGTTGCAGCGAAATGGTACATCTAGCTATCTTGAGCTACTTAACATGACATTAACTCTTTAGCCATGGCTTTCCTCACGCACTTTCAGTTACCGATTCGCTATGAAGTTGGCACTTATTTGCTCACATCACTAAAGCAAGATACTGCGAAGCACATCTCTGATCACATCCATGAATGGAGACGTAGCCATCTCTTGATCAAATTCACAATTATTGATCATTTGATCATTGAATGGTTTCCAAATCATTCGTAGCCCCAATTGCTCATGATATAGATATGGGTGGATGCATCACTAAAGAGAAGGCCATCACTCGTGCCCAGTACTTGGATCTAGTTTACCCTTAGTATGGCACTTTATACTAGTTATTACCCAATTATCTGCAGCCATCATCCAATCCTGAAGCATCAAAGTCACCATTTGTTCCTCTCGTCGATGAATTTATTGGTTCAATATCCCAGACCCCCGCTAAAACTACTTCCAAACAGAAGATGGTCTTGAATGCTACCCCTAATAGTTCATCTCAGAATCCACCTGGCCCCAGTAAAATCTCAGAGGTCCATGTTGTCCAGTCTACCGCAGTGGACAAATCCTCGAAAGGGAAAAGGAAAGGCAAAGGCAAAGCTAAAGCCGATGCCCTGAAACAATATCCTCCCAAATCGTCTACTGGAGAATCTTCACAATGGAAACCTAAGTATCCCTACCTCATTTGTGAGGAAGATCACTACACTAAGGATTGTCCTCAATAATCCGAAGTTAGTTGCCTACTCAAAGGGACCCATATTGTCCTCCAAGAGTCATTTCCGTCTCAATAGACCCAAATGGTAGACCAACCCTGATCTGCTTCCTCCAAATCTCAAGTGTTCATGATGAGCACACCTATTAATGTGGCTACATGATCGAAACACTATCAAACTCCAGCTCTGGAAGGCGAGAAAGAGAAAGAAGCTGCACCTTCTTCTTCTTCCCTAAGTTCTGGCCCTCTGCAAATTGAGTGCCCTAACCCTAATTCTGTTATGCGGCCACCCTCTCGAGGTGTACTATGGAAATCCTTGTATAATCCCAATGCCTAAGCTACTTATCACTATAATATTGTTGAGGATTTGGCTCAGGCGCAATCAGCCATGTCGGCTCTCGAGGTACTCCAAAGCTGCCCACCATAGCATAAATCTTTGATGTCAACTATCGAGGGCATCAATCCCACCGATTCCAAACTGATATGTTTTGATCTAGAGAACCATGTTCCATAAGTCCCTCATTAGATTCCCTTTCTTATTTAGGTAATCATCAATGAGAAGACCATCCACTATACTATCATCGATGAAGGTGCTTCCACCTACATCATGTCAACTACATGTTGGAAGGCTTTTCGTTCCCCCCCACTGAACTAATCTCCGAACACATTGGAAGCTTTTGGTCAGTGTGATTTGCGACCCTTCGATGTCCTACCTAACCTTTCCATCACCCTAGAAGGTAAGAAAGTGCAAGTTGAAGTAGAAATTGTTGACACCAATCTCAATTATAATCTTATACTCGACTAAAGTTGGACTCATGCCATGCATGTCATGGCCTCCTCTTTGTTTTACGTGATTCCTTTTGCCCATCAAGGGAGAATTGTCATTGTCGATCAATTATCTTTTTTTGCCTCTTGCTCCTTAGATGGAAATTTTCCATACGTCAAGCACTCTGGTGCTCCCTATGAGAGTGTGGGGGTAGGTCTCTTCAAATATTCTGCCTTAATGGAAATTTTTCCACTCCCACCTCCTCATGTTGCCTCTGTCAACATGATCTCAGTCGAATCTGATCCCTGGTTCATACCTGCACTAGATCTTGTTTATACTTGGGGTGAGGTTATGCCACTTAGTCCCATCGAAGTCAATTATGTGCAAATTGTTTCATCTTCAAACTTTGCATCCTTTGATTCTCATATGTCCAAGACCTCTCTCGGTATGTACTCTCAATCCCCTTGGCTTGGCACTTTGGAATCATTTGATCCCTTAGCTGAGACCTTCCTTGCTGATGAAGGTATCATGGAAATCATGTCTCTCGAGGAACCACCATGGATCGATACTCATCATCGCTCCTTGTTCCTGCCTCGCTCGGTGGTCATGTCTACCGCTTTCGAAGAGTCCTCTTCTCTATTTTCGCCACCAACTATTACTCATGAAGTATGGTCGGAAGGAAATTTGGGTAATATTACCCAAACGATGCTAATTGACATTTCTATCAAACCCGGTATCATTGAACATGTTCATATTTGGGTATATTTTTCTCCAGATAAGATCAAGACATATACAGATCTATTTTAGGAATTTTGTGATGTGTTTGCATGGTCTTATGAAGATATGTTCGACATTGATCCTAACATTCTGATGCACGAAATACCAATGTATCTGTATGCAAAGCCTGTTCGCCAATAGCTGTGCCCGGTGCACCCTAGGAAGACCGCTGCTATTAAGGGTGAAGTTGAAAAGCTTCTCAAGGTTGGGTTCATCTATCCAATCACCCTTATAGACTAGGTTTCCAATATTTTCCTGGTGACTAGAAAACAGGGCACGATCTGTGTCTGCATGGATTATTAAGATCTCAATCATGCCTGTCCTAAAGACAGCTATCCTACTCCCTTCATTGATCAAATCATTGATGAATTCACCAGGAGCGAGATATTCTCCTTTACGGATGATTTTTCTGGTTATAACTAGATTAACATCGCATCGACTGATTAAGAAAAGACAACCATTATCTACCCAACGGGTACATTCGCGTACAAGAAGCTCGCTTTCGGCCTCAAAAATGTTGGAGCCCCATTTCAATGGGCGATCTGCTATGTGTTTCATGATATTCACAAGATTGTCTAGCCTTACTTGGATGACCTCCCCGCTCATTCTTGTAAGCACCAAGATCACCCAAATGATCTTCGACAGATTTTTCTATGCTGCAGACACTATAACATTTGGTTAAATTTGCACAAATTTGTTTTCCGTGTGGAATCTGGACGACTACTCAGCTTCATCACTTCCAAGGATGGTATTCACGTGGATCCACAAAAGGTCGAGGCCATTGTAAATTTAACCCCTCCATCCTCACTGCACCAACTCTAGAGCCTGCAAGGAAAGGCCAACTTTCTTTGTCATTTTATACCCAACTATGCTAGGCTAGCCACAGGATTTACCCGATTGCTTAAACAAGGAACGCCCTTTGTATAGGATGAGGTGGTCCAAAACTCTTTTGATGATCTTAAGGCCGTCCTCATAAATGCTCCTCTGTTGCACCCACTGGACTATTATCAAGATTACTTCCTTTACCTAGCCGTAGCCCCTAGCACCATTTCTATGGTCTTGGTCCAATACGATGACAAAGGCAGTGAACATGTAATATACTACCTTAGTCAGAATCTCCTCAACATTGAAACACGTTATGCACATGTTGAGAAGTTGGCTTTGGCTGCTATTTAGGTTGTTCAACGCTTTCAGGACTATATCATTTTACCTACGACTACAGTGATTTCTGAATGCAACCTTATGACCTATATCCTGACTTTTCAGTTGCTGGGGGGAAAGTATTCTAAATGTATCATCATCCTGCAAGAATTTGATTTGGTCTTCACTATGGCCAAATCTAGGAAGTCACTTGTTTTCACTGAATTGATTTGTTCCCTCCCCTCCAAGGCTCTCCCTGCTGGTGCAGATGAACAACTTCTAGATGATACCCTTTTCCTAATTAGTACCCTTGATCCATGGTACGGTGATATCATTGCGTATCTCCAAACGTCCACGTTTTGGTCCACGTTGACCAAAGATGATCGTCGAAGGATTTTGCATCACTCCCAACCCTATAGTATTATTGGCGATACTTTATACTATGTCAGTGTCGATTCAGTTCTCTGTCGATGCCTTATGATCGAGGAAGCTGAAAAATTTCTCAATGATTGCCACTCCGGGGCATGTGGTGGTCATATGTCCGGTTATGCACCAACTCAAAAAATCGTTCGCGTTGGTTATTTCTAGCAGTCTATCTTCAAGGACTGCATTCTTGATGTTTTTAAGTGCCACGAATGCCAAATTTACCAATGCAAGGTGTGCACCCCACCCACTCACCTACACCTCATCGTTACCTTAGGTGCCTTTTCTAAATGGGGCATCAATTATATGACATGTAACCCTCGTTCGGCCAGGGGGCATGTCTATATTATCGTTGCTGTAGAATATTTCACCAAATGGGCTGAAGCAATTTCTACATATTCTACAGATGGTAAGACGAAGGCTCAATTCCTTTTTAACCATGTTATTTCCAAGCTTGGCATATCCCAAGCCATTATCACAGACCATTGCTGCCATTTCAGAGATTACATGATGGTTGAGCTGACATCTACACTGGCCTTTCGCCACGATGGCTTGACCCCATAGTACCCTCAAGCCAATGACCAAGTTGAAGCCATGAACAAGGTCTTGGTCACAATGCTTCAACGTACTATTGGGATGCACAAGTCAAATTGGCATCTCATGCTCCTTTCAACTCTGTGGGGCTATAGAACCTCAACCAAAGAAAGAATTGGTTTCACACCCTTCCAATTGTCTATGTTCTGGAATCAACATTGCCAATTGAATGTGAGATTCCTTCAATCAAGTTAGTTGTTGAACTCCTCCCCAAAACATCACCTCAAGACAAACACCTCTTATATCTAGAATAACTTGATGAGACTCGTCGTCTCACTACCTTGGTCATCAAAGCAAGAAAGAAAAGGGTCAAATCCCATTTCAATCAGTTGGTCTCCCCTTGCAAATTCTCTTAGGGTGATTTGGTCTTATTATACAACCAAGCTAATGATAAGCTCATGGCAGGCAAGTTCAAACCTATGTGGCATGGGCCCTATATCATGAAACGTGTTTTGCTGAAAGGAGCCTATGAGATTATTGATTATGAAGGAAATCCTCTCGATAAGCCCCGAAACGGGCTTTACCTCAAAAAGTACTATGCCTAGGTCATCTTACATGGTTACTTATGTACATTAGTGTGTGATTACATTTTGTACAACGTGGTTTTGGGTGATAGTTTTCAAACAACTTTCTTGTTTACTATTATTTTCTTGCTTTGCAAATGTCTGTAACTCCTCATGTTGGTTTCACTGATGGTGCTTGCCATATTACCTGGAACCTATCATCTCCAGCATGGGCTATCTATGACCCTAACGTTGAGTTGATTGAACTTCAATGTATCTACCTAGATTTCACAACCAAAAACATTGTTGAATATAGTGCGGTCATTGAACTATTGTTAGAAGCCATCGCTCTAGGCATCAGATAATTGGTTGTCAACCTCGATTCACAGCTTGTCGTCCTTCAACTCAATAGGAAATATTCCATTAAGAACTCTCAAATATTGAAAATGTATCTTCGTATCCATATATTAGAAAAACATTTTGATTATATTACATATCATCATATTCCTAGACGCATGAATACATTGATAGATGCATTAGCTAATTATGTGTTGGATAGACATTTACGAAACATGTAAAATATAAAAAAATGAACCATTTGTACCATAATAGAAAGAAAATACAACACACACACACACACACACACACACACATATATATATATCTGTATGTGTGGTGAGAATGTTTCATACATCAGAACCCAAAAAAATAATGTGTGTGTCTAAAATAACATATGTGGAATGCAGGCCTAAAAAATATGTAAGTGTTGGACCTAGGAACTATTCAGCATGGTGATCATGGTAGCGCGAGATGGTCGTGCAACATCACTCAACAATCGATGGATCTGATCGAAGACTCCCACCATGTGTCTCTGGTACCAAAGGGGAATGTATCCTATCTGAGCATACTCTGAGATACCATGAGTTAACCCCTCAAGGTTCCTCGCAATCGCCTCCTCATTGTCACTCCCTTCCTTATAAGGGGTGACAATGTCAATAGGGTGGGGAATGCACCTGGCTATCAGGGAGATCCCACTTGGCCACTCTGGTCCAACATCGGCATGAACAAGAGAAATATTATAAGCACATATATACTAAAAACAATTAAAAAATCTCAAAATTAAAAACTTGATTTTTTACCTTCATCGTCGAAGTCCTCTCCATCTAGTAAGGGCATGTCTGGATCTCCACAGAAATCAGTGCCACTTCATGGCTAGTCCTCCATGATGATCTTCTGTTGCCATAGCCATGAAAAGAATAAAGGTTTGTATGACATAGGCTAACCCTTAGTGATCCTGGGCATCAAACGACTCCAGCGGGCCATTCGCGGATCGCGTGGAATAGGAGGATCCTCCTTAGTCAGCTGATACTAGAATAGTGGTACTGATTCCATGAAGAAGGTAACAAGTATAGATCTAAATCAAAATTGCTTCAGATTCCCCGCCTTGGCTTTGGACAACTAGCACTTGATGTTCATATTCATGGCCTCTACCCAGTTGAAGAACGTAGGAGCTGTACAGTCAATATCATAAAGGAACTTCGACTTGTTAGTCTCATGTGCCGCTTGGGACCCCGCCACTCTGTTGATAGTCAACAAAAGCACCATAAGTGTCAGATCCTACACATTGGAAATCTTGGATTTCAGGGCCTCAAGGCAGTGTTCGAAAAGAAAGGAAGATATACTTGCCCCAAACGGATGTGACGCATACAAGTTCACTGGCTCAACTCTATAAGACGGTCAAGTGATGAAGTAAATATCTGAAGTTCCCAACTCCAACTCCTGGTCACCAATGAACAAAATATCCTGATTAATGTCCCAAATGCTAATCAGGTATTGAAGCAACTTGGTATGGGCCCGCATCCCTGACATAAGGAAGAATTTCAGAAGACCACAAGCCCTCAAAGCCTTCAGGAAATTTGGGTCATTGGTTGCCTGGATGTCAACATCTTCATGTTCTATTCCTTCTAATCCACCATTTTCAGTGATTCTCTCCTACAAAAGCCATTAATTTGAGTCAATAATCATCCTTCGTACATAAAATTCAAATTTAAACAGTCACTTTTTGAGAAAATAGGGCTTTCCCCATCTATAGCGTTGGCACGCCTATTTTAAAAATAGTTGCGTTGATCGGTGCGGATGGATTTGATAATCACCCTGGGCCGATGCGATTCCATGCCTAGAGATCACACCGACCGAGGGTGAAAAAGATTTTCAAAAAAATCCTTAAAAGTCTAAAAAAAATGGCTAAAAGCAGAAATAAATAGCATGAAAATGGAGCTCAGGGCTTCGGCTATTACTTGGAATTGGCAGCTAGTTAATTGACCTCTTGGATCTCCTACAATCTTCTCTGAAACAATTAGGGAAAAACTGGGTAAAAATTCCTCACAATAAAGGTGAAATGGTAAATGGTAAAAATATATTTACTTTTCCCCTTTTTATTCATTTCTTCAAGAAAATATCAAGTTTTGTAAATAATTTGACCTATTTTTGCCTCAAGGACTTGATAATACACTTTACCTTACCTATGCAACATCAGGTGATGAATGTTCGATGATGATGATGAGTCATGTTTCAACTCTTTTCTCAACTCGTTAACTCATATGAAAATATTGTCGAGTATTTTTTCCCTTTTTGACTCGTTAAAGAGAATAAAAATGGGGGGTCTACTTTCAGCTCTTTTCTGACCCTTTAAGTGAAAACATGGCCAAGCCCTTGTCATTTCGAAATCGTTAATGGATGTGAAACATCATGCGCCCAATATAAGTTTACCCTTTTTTCGGGCTAGGAGGCATTGTTTACGAAAAAGGTACTCCTTGACTGAAATGGTCAAGTGGTTCTCTCAAGTATTGTTTTCTACCTTTTTGGGCTCGAGAGACACAAATGTACGAAAAGGGACCATGTGAAATTTTCTTTTAAGTGTATTTTTCAAACTCTCTAAACATGAAAAAGATACCATGTTACACCTTTTTCAGACTCATTAAACTATTAAATGACATTGGATTCGTCACCATGATGAACATGAGCTTCTCCTTCCTACGGCTCGTTAAACTTACTAGGTCAGATTCATCTGAAGGATGAACTTACAGTGCAAGCTTATGTTATCCCCTTCAAGCTTGTGATCAAAAAAATAATTAGGTTACTTTCCAGAAATTGTGGGGGGAAATTTGGAAATTTATCAGTCGTGTTGGTAGCTCACTCTTGAACATGACACTCTTTACTTCATCTCCGGTTGGGACATCCTCCTTTGCATTGTTGACCTTCCTAGGTTTGGGCCATTCATTTTTGCCTTCCATTTAATCTCAACCACATCATTATGACCACAAATCCCATGGATTCAAAAGCTGCCAAACTTCCAAGTTGTGTTGTTGATATGTTCAAGAGTTGTCCTTTTGTAGTTACACTTACATCTGATTCTCTGTATCATCCAAAGTTATTTTGCATCCTCTCGTCTTTCTCGATGATGTGGGATTCATTATGGCCCTCCTTTGACATGGTCTCTTTCTATCGACTTCAGATCATTATCAGGGAAGTTGACTGAGGGACTCCTTTCTAGTACCTTAGAGCTTGCATGCCCTAATGGCAAACTCTTCATTATCGGGGAAGTTGACTGAAGGACTCCTTTCTAGTACCTTAGAGCTTGCATGCCCTAATGGCAAGCTCTTCACACTCGATGAAAATTTCACATCATTGGCTTTTGATCGAGTTATTTCACATCTTTTTGACTTCAGTTCCTCTATTAACATTCTGTGAAATTTGTTGATAGTACCTTTAGGACCATTGTGATTATTGGTGGTTTCTCGCGCACTTGTTAACAATTCACATCATTGGCTGGTAATCAAGTGACTTTTTAGCATGTTTGACACCAACACATCTATTCACATGCTAGGATCTGTACTTTGATTGGGTCATGTTAGAGCACAAGACCCTGGACTAAGATCACAAAGGCCTACGTTGTGAAGTGGTGTGACATGGTTATGATGACATGCATGTCTCTTTCGAATGGCTGGCTGCGACCATACCATGAGTTACCATATGTGATCCTTCTCATTATTGGATGGCTATGACCATACCTTGGTTTCATTATGATCATCTTTGAAGGATGGTTGTGTCCATGCCACAATTCATGTATCATTTGACAGAGATCGCAGCCTATGTATATGTATCAGTACTTGCTTGTAGGTTTTTCGACAGTATAGCGGTTCCCTACACTGATTTATAAAGTAATTCATCCCTCAATCTAGTTCGACCTTCATGCTTTAGGGGGCATCCATTTTGTCACTGTCCTTATACTCCTCATTCCTTGATCCTCAAGGACCTCTACAGTGAACCCCGCATGCTTTTCCTTCATGAAGAAACTCCCATGGTGTCCCTCTTCATGAGCAAATAAATTCCCTTTTGCACCATTTCCCCTAAAAAATTTGTTTTGCCCAATTTACAAGACTAGTGCTAATGGCCTTTGTCTTCCCCGCGCCGATGTGCAGAGATTAGTACTACTCCTTGCATCGACTAGAGTGACTGAGATGTGTTTCAGTCACGCTAGTCCTGTTATGGAAATTTGTTTAAATTAGAGCTGAAGCTTCGAGCTCTAGAAGCTTCGTAATGGAAGTCTGGTAAATGGTTTGGCCACATGGGGTCAAGGATGACAATTTGGGCTCCTTTCCCGTATAATAATGGAACTACCTCAAGGGATAAGTCATTCTCCCATGAGAAGAGGATCCATCCCCCATCCATTTTTCCTATATAAACCTCCCTTCTTCCCAAGCACAAGCTAGTCCTAGTCATAGTTTTTGGTTGAGTGTTGATGATATTTTGGTTTGGAGTAGGGAAGCAAGCTATTACTAGTTGTAGTTATCTAGTTGTGTGAGGGAGAAGTGTGATTTGGTTTGGAGTGAAGCTTAAAGGGAAGAGTCTTAAAACTATTGTTGATTGAGGCCATCATGGAATACTAGCAGAAGTGTGTGGGAACCTGGTCTTGTCGGAGGAAGACTACAATGTCAAGATAAATGGTTGTAGTTTCTCTTTGATATTAATATATGCAACTATTGATTGATTTTTCATATATGTTTTGTAATATTTCATATTCATGTCCTAATGTTTCTTGACTTGTTAAGTAGGTTGAATTGCAATTTTTCTATTATTATGTTTGTTGTCTCTTGTTGTTTACTTCTTTCGGGTGCTTGAAGAAGGAAGCGAGAAATAGCTGGAGCGAGCAAGTGAGGACATCATCAAGCAAGATAAGTAGATCAAGAGGAAGTCCCTCTTCATTTATTCCAACCTAATGAAATCTTCTATAGAATGTATATATTGTGGCTAAACCCATTATCGGGCTAGAGGAATTCATTCATGTCTGCACTTATAATTTTATTTCACCACAACCATCATAAGAGTAGACCATATCACTCATAAGTAAATGGAACTATTGAAGCCTTTAACAAGATTTTGGAGACCGCACTAACAAAGATCTGTAACTTTCAATGGAATTACTGGGATGTAGCGTACCTATAGTTCTATGGGCTTATAGGACTACTTGTAAGAAGCTGATTGGACAAATGCCATTCAGATTGGTCTATGGGGTCAAAATTGTGATGTCGATGGAATACATTGAGCTTTGTATACACATAGAAGCTTTGACAGATATGGTGCATCACAAGGCCTTGGAAGAATGGCTCGCACAACTCATGGATCTTGAAGAAGACCAAATTTTGGTAGGATTCCATCAACAAGTGCAGAAGGACGCGAAAAAGCACGACATGATCACCACATCAAGCTTCACGCATTTAAGGTAAATGCTCTTGTGCTATTATATGACATTAAATTCACTAAATTTGCAAGTAAATTCCATATTCATTGGTTAGGGCCATATATTGTCAAATAAAGTATAGATTGAGACGCAGTTCAACTCGTGAAGCTTAATGGAGAACCCTTCTCGAGAAGAGTGAATGGGGGTAGATTGAAGTTATATACAGGGGATCCTGCACAATAACTATATGGCAACAAGATAGTCTTAGTGCTCTAGGCTGATGCAAGGGAGCAAGGGACTATAAATTACAATGCCCATGTTGGAGGACAAGGCAACAACCAGGTTGTGTGGAGAGAGACGAAGATGCAAAAAATGAAGTTGTGCTCAGGAAACTGTGCCGTGGGGGGAGGTACCACACAGCCCAGTAGGAAAATGACCATTAGAGTTACTGTTCATGACTTAATAGCTAAAAACCAGTTAAGAGGAGTAGGGTGGTGGTAATTAAGTTAAAAATATTTGAAGATCTGCTGCCAAAACAACATTTATCATCCGAATTTGGAGGGAATGGTCAAAGGTGTTACAACATTCGAGCCAATGGAATGGGTCAGCAAAGTTGAGCAGTCGGCATTGTTGAACATGCTACTAGTGCCAAATTATCACTACTCTAAAATCAATACTCTGTGTGTGCCAACTCCTCACACTAGCGCATGATAAGTGTTTATGGCTAGGAGAGCCTATCCCCATCATGGACATGTTGATTCAAAAAATCATGTGGAGTTTGGACGGAAGGCTAGGGAGAAAGAGTTCACAGACAAGATGAAGAAGGAATACAACCTCCTCCAGAAGTCGTGAGGGTATTCCATTGTCTCTATTTCAGACCAGGAAGTTCAATTTGTTGCCCAGATTTTAGCAAGAAAGGTTATGAGAAAATGTCATGCAGACAAAGTTCTAGCACTAGTAGTTTCACTTGTTGCACAAAGTGTGAAAGGCCTACAATTTAATTGGGCTAGCTACCTTTGATACGAGTTCCCAGTGAACTGCCGAGAAGCCCACGAGGAAACCAAGTCATTCCACTACGCTTGGTTGTTGCTATTAATTGTTCTCATTACATGGAGATTGCCGGAGGATAGCCAATTTCTTCCTCTCAAGGAAGGATTTCTAGAGGTAGCATGGTTCACCTCTTTATGGTCTACAAAGGATGTCATGTGGATTATAGAAACAAAGATATTTTGGACTTTTACGGAAATGGATATCCATATGGTACTCATTTAGCATCCAAGGTTGTCCCCAACCTTTTTCATGCAACTGTCAGCCTATGCAGCGTTCAAGGTTGACTTCCTTAGAGTCTATATCCAAGCGCGGAAGGATCTAGAGAAAAAATGACACTGGTTTCCCTATTTGGTGTTATAAATGGATGTGCATTAGATCGTAGGGTTATGGCCTACAAAGCAGTGCACCCTGTCAGAGTTAGATGTTGGAACAAGCACGGATGCAAAAAGTTTTGTTGTGTAGAAAAGAAAGTAGGCCACTAATAAAGTTGCACGTACCCTAGCAAAATGGAAAATGAAGGAAGCTGCAGAAAAAGCTCATATATATGAAGAACACAATGCTAAGGAGCAGGCAGACAAATAGAAACGTGAGTTGTAGAAAGATGATAAGTCACCTTCACCGGAGACAGAGGAAGAAGGGATTTCAAACCAACGCAGTGGAGGTGATGAGGGGAATAGCACCCCATTTACCTTAAAATATGTGGGAAGGAGTAGAAGGGTGGAACATGAAAAAAGCATAAATCTGATAAAACATAGGTTGATCCCATGGTACTGACAAAAAGTGGTCTCAATGAGATCGAGGACAAAGTAAGGGATACAACGATAGAAGTGTTGCAATAGTTTGAGTAGCAACACATGTAGATGTTGGGAGTGTCCAGAAGGATCTACATGAGCTGCAGATCCAAACGAGCAAAATACAGGCAGGTGTTGGACAGGCAAGTGTAGAGTAAGCGAGCTTGACACCCATGACAAGCGAAGTAGTAGAGCTACTAAGGACCCTGGATCTGAGAACTATGTCATTGCTAGACGAGTTCATTCACATAGAGTCAGCTAAGGATCTCATTGTAATTAGTATGGTCATGGATATAGGACTGAATATAGTGACACTCTCCCTCAAAACCCTCCATGCATTGCATAAGGGGGTGATAGATGAGTTCAGAACCAAGGAGCAGTGCACCCTCAACCTCATAAGTGAGTACAAAGTCAACAATGAACAAATGTTCATTGAGAAGACACAAGCTCTGAAGGAAAAGGAGGAACTACAGGCGTGTAGTTCAATTTTGGAGTCAGCAGTAGTGGAGGCCTATAAGATATTACTTTAACTTCACATCCCAGAGGATGTACAACTTGAAGCCAAAATTAGAAAATTAGTTGTTGGTGTCTATGAGGCTAGAGAAGAAGTTAGACGAGTGACTTTTGAGTTCAACATGAAGATTGCAGAGCTACAGTTGAAGTTGCAGCCCATGACTCTGCCTATGGTCCGCGAGTAGTGCATAATCACAATTAAGGAGGGCATGGCTACCTTGGATACCATAATCATTGACTGTGCAGAAATGTTTGATCAGGCTATAGAGCTATAGCCCAATATGTAGGAGGATCCGAAGCTGGAGACATTAAACACAGAGGTAAGGGAGATGCAGCACCAATATGATGAGGTCAGGGCAACTGTGTGCACCTTAGCACCAGCACAACACCTTGCTAAGTTACAAGAAGGAAAGCAGCTACTGGCACAAGCAGAGGAAGCATAGAAGAGGCCTTGCTAAAGGCCAGGTTGCAACCTTGGTTGTTTGAGGCTTATCAAATTACAATCTCCATTCAAGATAAGCTTAAGGGACTGCAACGGACACAACGAAGGAAGAGGCTGGTAGTAGAAGGATCAACCATAGAAAAATTGGTTGAGGAGGTTCGATAGGCAGCAGCACAAAGCGCTGCTAAAGTTGTAGTGATCCAAGTGGAGCTAGGGGATCTTTGCAGTAAGATCACAACACCAATAGAGTGACTCGAGAGCAAGTCATGATCTTTGTGTTGGGAGCCTGTTAGGATGGGTTCTTGTTGAGCTCCAAAACTGCCCTTTCCTTAGCAACTTTAGTCATCCATTCCTCTTTGAAAATGCATCCTCATCATCAATAACCATTATACATTGCCTCAAGTAGAAAATTTTAGTGATTTACATGTTATACTTTCATGTTTTTTGTTTGAATAATTTTTTTTCTTTTAGCTATGGAATGCAACCACATTCTGCAGCTAATTGGTTGTTCCGTAGCTACCTCCACGCTTTTGTAGGTTCCAAGTGTCAAGAGGGGAAAATGACTACATGGGTAGCTTGGAAAACATCAAGGCATGGATCATGTCCTATTCACCTGGCCCAAGTTGACAAGGAAGACTCCGGCCAAAGGGAAGTCAAACATAGAAACCTAAGGTAAACAGGACTTCGTTCTGTATGCATTTCTCAGTGATGGGATCTGAAGTAGTTTCCTGAGGCCACGAAGTTCATCAACCACTTGTGCAAACTGAATCCAACAACCATTATCTTAGATTTATGTCTCCAGTAACTAAGGAAGAGAATTTTGTGGGCCTATCTGCCTACGTGTTTTGTTGTAGCTCATTTTTCTCCATAAATCAGTTGTATAATTTCTCTATAAATACTTGTGTGAAGAACACATAACCAATTCGAATTTGCTCATGTGTTAAGTTCATATTACCGCTTTGTAATTTTGAAAACTCATTCTCTGTTTTTAATATGAAGATTATGTGTTTCATGGATACTTGAAAGCGTTTGTTGGTGTGTTGATCAAGTACCTTTAACCTGAGTAGTTTCACAGTGCCCCTGTGCTGGCTAAGGTTACATTTCATTTTTTTTTTGTCTTTCATAGTTGAACTGTAAATTCACTGTGTTTTTCCATAATGTTTATAATGATTTTCTAACCTTGTTCATAATGCAGTCTTTTTCATCTTCTTACTAACACAGAATAGTTTATTTCAGCACAGGATAGTTATTTTGTTTCATTTCTTTCTAATTTCTTATCAGTAGCTTGAAGCTATGTTCAGTAGTGTAGAGTAATTTATTTCATTTTTTGTTCATTAGTCTTTAAATTTTTAGTTAAAACTGATCAATGCCTTTACTGTTTTGCCATTGTATTACTAGTTTAGTGACTCATATTGTAAGTGAATGTTTCTAAAAAGCCCTTTTGGTTGATGGTTCATCTTAAACCAAATGGTTGAATATTTCATTTATGTAATGAGTCTTTTTCTTCATTTTTGTATTTATTTTCTATTAGAAGGATGAAGTATGGAATTCCTCAAAATGTTATCATAAGGAGGTTGTTCTCCCAAAATTGTGAAGCAGAGTAACTAAGAACTTTATTCAGTTTCCATAGTAGATTAGTTGCAATTTCACTTTTAGTCTTAGTCTTTCATTTAGTTTTGTTGCAATTTCATTTCCAGTTTTCCATTAAGTTTTGATTTTGCAATAGACTAAACAGTAGTGGTAATCTCATTTTTAGTTTCGATATTTCATTTCAGTTTTATTTCCATCATAGATAGTTGCAATCTCATTTTCAGTTCTAATATTTCATTTAGCTTTGGTTTTTTATTAGATAGTAGTTGCAATTTCACTCTTAAGTTCTTTTAGTTCATGATTCAGAATCAATAATAAATAGCAGAAATAGAAACTCTGTTTTCCTTTTCTTGAATAAGCTTTACTTCCAAATCTGACTAAAATCACTCTTAGCCCTCATTTCGTTTCTTTAGCAGAAGTAGATTTAAGATTATTGTTAAGTGCATTGTAAATCATTAGGAATTAAAGGATCAAAACACTAAAACAACATAAAACTCAAAAAACTGAAGTAAGAAGGGTCATCTAGCACATATAGTGCACTACACTTCATCAATTTATGATACCTGGATTGATAATTTATGTAGAGAAATTTAGGACACTAAATTGAGCAAACATTTTGGTGCCGTTTCCAGGGCTATGTAACTAGGTAGCCTTATCTCTTACATTCATAAAAAAAAGAAAAAAAAAAAGAAAAAAAACAACAACAACAACAAAACAAAACAATGACATGCACAGAGAAAGAGACTCTAGGCAAAGATTTATAGCTAGGGGCAGAAGTTCAATTCCCACAACTTCACGTACTCCACCAAGACTTAGAAGAGACACACCTCCATCCTAGACTCATACTCCTAGCCATAGGATTCCTAGAATTCAAGGGGTAGAAATTCAATCAGAAGATTCTCCTACTTCATCTACTAAAAAAGATATAGGAGAGAAGACCCTTTTCCCCTCTACAGGGGAGCCTATTGTAGTTGAAGAAGTAGGAATACCTAGTGAAGAAGAAGAAGTAGAAACTCTCTCCCATAGTCCATTAATAAAGAACCTGAGGAGGAGGGAATAACCTTGCAAGTTGAACCTTATACTAACTCTGAAGAAACCATAATGGCAGAAGATGAACAAGATGGAGAATTATCACTGTTTGGAGGAGGGGGTAGAGGGAGAGGTAAAGGAAACAATGGAGGAGGTGGAGGTAATAATGGAAGAGGTAAAGGAAATAGGGAAGTAGATAACTCATTTGGATTCCCTATAGTGGATGAGGAAACACATATCACAATGAAAAGCATCTCACCATCTATCCTCCCAGCCTTTTATGGGTTGAGAATTGAGGACCTTGAAACATTTTTGTTTGAGTTTGAATTCTTGCGCAGAACATATGATTATCTAGAAGACTCTCAAAAAACTCAAATTATTCCCTTCAACACTAAAAGGGCTGCTTTGAAATGGTTCATGGGCTTAGTCACTCAATCCATTAGAACATGGAATGACATGAAATAGGCATTTTTGGATAGATACTTGGATTATTGTATGCCTACCAATAATAAAGATGAGGTGTTCAAAATGATGCAAAAAGAAGATGAAAACTTAGAGGATTTGCTTGAGAGATTCAACCATAATTTGAAAAGAGCAAAGATGAACAATTTAGATGAATAAACTTTGAAAGCTCTTTTGTTAAAGGCCATTAGAAATGAGTGGATAGATATCCTTAACATGACGGGGAAGGGAGATATCTCTCAACTTCCGTTGAGTGACATAGCAGAACTATGTGTTCATCTCTCAAGGGGGAAATCTAAAACCAGGAAAGAGCTCAGAGATCCTTCTCTTGTTAGAGCAAACAAATCTGTAACTGGATCTATAAGTAGGGTTGAAATTGGCAATATGCTTCATGAGTTTAAAACTGACATTTTAGGGAGTCTTAGTGAGCAACTAGACACCCTTAAAATTCAAAACAAGCAAAAAACAGAGGCTGATGCTTTAGCCATTTTTTGTCCAAAATGTAGAAAGAAACATGCTCTAAGGGAATGCCCTTTAGATGCAAAAATTGTAGAAACTTGTATGATTTGTTCATAAAGTCATGAGACTAAGGGTTGTCCCTCAATGCCAGGTCTTAAGGTTGTCTTTTGAGAGGAAACAGTCCCAAATTCTGCAAAACCTCTTTGTTTTGTTGTAAGAAGACCTTGCCAGGGGCCACCAAATCAAGGATTTAACAATCCAATGTATCCTCAACCCCCACCAAATTGAAATTCTTGGCAGCAACCTTGGCTTCAACCTCAAACACAGTATCGATATCAACTGTAGGAACAAGGGGTACAAAACCCTTATGGGAGATTTGCTCAATATTATCAATACCCTCCATCCTGTCAGAATTATCCTCTCCCACAAAATCAACAGCAAGATCAGCAACCACAACTTCAAAATCAAAACCCTCAACTTTCATTGGCATTTCCACAACAATCTCCACAACAAAGTCAAAATCCTCAACTCTTACTACCATTTTAGCATAAGCCAAATCAACTACCTCCCCAACATTACTGAACCACAATAATAAAAACCCTAAATATGCTTACATGGTTGAAGGACAACAATTTCCAACTTACATGATTACTCTTCTAGATCTTAATGATGTTCAACTTAGATCTGGTAGGATATTAGAAAAGGCAAAACCTTTTATAGTCATTCAAGAACAAGATAACTCTGAGGAATACTCTCTAGAATTAAATACAAGTTTTGAGTGGACATCCCTCCAAAACCAAAACATTCAAAAAGAAAAACAAAAAGAATCAATAAACACAATTCCTATCATTGAGCAACCAACAACTACTTCCGCACCTCCTTTTCCTGAGAGACTACAAATTGGTAGAGGGGTAGAAAGATAGATCTTGTTGCCCAATTATGATTTTCCAAATGAATTGAAGAATGTATGTATAAAAATTCCCTTGTTACAAGCCATTAGAGAAATTCCAATCTTAGCCAAGACAATAAATGAGTTGAGTATTAAAAAACTAGGAAGAAAACCAAGAGAAACAAAAAGAATTCGCCTGGTAGGAAAGATAGCAGACATCATGATGGGAAAGATTTCCATGCAAAAATATGTGGATCCATGAAGTTTAATTGTCAAGACACATATAAATGGAATTGAAATTCCAAACACATTGATTGACTTAGAGGTAACAATAAACATTATGAGTACCCAAACTATGGAGCAGCTTAAACTTCCTAATCTTCTTTACACACCTACCTTACTACAACTTGCAAATAGATCAGTAATCAAACCAGATGGTGTACTAGAAGATATTTAAGTCTCCTTAGATTCTTTAGAATATCCTATTGATTTCATGATTTTAACTCCCAAGAATAATCTAGGAGGACACCCGCTCATATTAGGAAGACCTTAGTTGGCCACAACTAATGCTTTTATTAGTTGTAGATATGGTGACATGTATATATCTGATGGTAATTCAAAAAAGAAATTTACTTTGTATTCTCCAACAAAATAAATAATAGAAATAGATGACAAGGAATGGATTGATGATGAAGATGATATTCAACCTCTCTTTACTATGTTAGAAATTAGTGAAGATAGTCAAATTTTGAACACATTGGAAAATTTTGAAACATCTTCCAAATATGATCATGCACAATTCCAAGAAAAATCTAATGTTGAATACCTGTCATCTAGGTAGATGTCCCTTTATTCTATGGAAGAGTTTGGTAGCTCTACAATTGAAATTTTTCTAGTTAGGACATTGAACATAAACAAAAACTTGGAGAAACTACAACAAGAAGAGCTAACCAAAACATTACAAAAACATTCTACTGCATTTGCATGGGAGTACACTGACATAAAACGTGTTGATCCTAAGACTTGTATCCATCATATCTATATTGAGGAAAACATTAGACCAATCACACAACCTCAGAGAAGAATGAATCCAAATCTTACGGAAATTATGAAAGAAGAACTCCAGAAATTACTCAATGTAAACTTAATTTACCCAATTTCATATAGCCAGTGGGTTTATCCTTTAGTAATAGTGCCTAAAAGAATGGTAAATGGAGGGTATGCATTAATTACTGAGAATTAAATAAAGCAACCTTGAAGGATCACTTTCCTTTGCCCTTTATAGATTAGGTGTTAGACACATTAGCAGGTAAGAAGTATTTCTCATTCTTGGATGGTTTCAGTGGTTATAATCAAATTCAAGTAGCACTTGAGGATCAGGATGAAACCACATTTACTTGTCCATGGAGAACTTTTGCTTATTGGGTACTTCCTTTTGGGTTATGTAATGCACCTGCAACATTCCAAAGAGCAGTACTAGGAATTTTTTTTGAACTAATACATGATTGCGTAGAGGTATATATGGATGATTTTACAGTCTATGGAAACACATTTGAAGAAGCTTTGGAAAATTTGGAAAAATTCCTTAAAAGATGTAAATGAACAATTCTTTCACTAAGCCATGAAAAATGCTTTATGATTTTTACAGAAGGTATTGTCTTAGGACATCACATTTCAGGAGATGGGATTAAAGTTGACAAATCTAAAGTTGAAGTCATCTCTAAGTTATCAATTCCAAGTTTCCAAAAGGATGTTAGAAGTTTTCTAGGATTTACAAGATACTATAGAAGATTCATAGAAAGCTTCACTAAAATAGCATCTCTACTCTTCAAATTGCTGACAAAATATTTTGAATTTAAGTGGAATCCTAATTGCCAACTAGCATTTGAAAACTTGAAAGCAAAAATATCTAAAGCACCTATTTTAAGAGGACGAAATTGGAAACTTCCTTTCCATATCTCTACAAATGCTTCAGATACAGCTTTGGGAGCTGCATTGGGACAAAAATATTTGATTCCTTATGCCATTTACTATATAACTAAAAATTTGACTCCGACTACGTTGAATTATATTGTGACTGAAAAAGAATTCGTAGTTGTTATTTATGCAATTAACAAATTTAAACACTATATAACAGGCTATGAAACGTTTTTTCATACATATCACTCTACAATTAGATATTTGATGAATAAACCCATTACTAATGGCAGAGTTACAAGATGGCTTTTACTTTTGCAAGAATTCAACATTATTGTGCTAGATAGACCTAGAAAACAAAACACAGTTGCCGATTTCTTGTCCAGGATTCAGAATATCAAAGAAGACTCTTCAGTTGAAGATAGGTTTCCTGATGAATATCTCTTTGCAGTAACTACTCAAACTCCTTCGTTTGTAGATGTTGCTAATTACTTGGTTACAGGGAAGTTACCTTCACATTTGTTTCCTAGAGAGAAAAGAAAGATTATTCAAGAAAGTGCAAGATATTCATGGATCTCTAATGAATTGTATAAAACAGGGCCAGTTCATATGATCAGAAGATGAGTCAGGGAAGATGAAATGCCTGATATTCTCAAATCATGTCATGATCAGTGGTGTGGTGGACACTTTGCTGACAAGAGGACAGCCTATAAAATCCTTTCTTTGGGATATTATTGGCCATCCATCTTCAAAGATGCTAAATAATATGTCAGGAGGTGCGACAGCTGCTAAAGGGTAGGGAAACATGTTCCCTCAAATGAAATGCCATTACAAACTCAGGTACATATCGAACCCTTTGAAAAATGGGCTTTAGACTTTATTGGACCTATTAATCCTCCATCCAAGCAGAAAAAGTATATATTGGTATGCACTAATTATGTCACTAAATGGGTAGAGGCCAAAGCATTACTTTTTGCTAACAAAAAATCTGTAGTTAGTTTTCTTTTTGAGGATATCTTTACTCGCTTTCGTGTTCCAAGAGAAATTGTGAGAGATTACGGATCTCAATTCACATCCAACATGATGGAAAGGCTTATGGGGTAGTACAAGATCATGCATAGGAAATCCACCCTCTATCATCCACAAGAAAATGGTCAAGTGGAGTCTACAAATAAAGTGATTGAAGGAATCCTCACAAAGACTGTGCATCTACATAGAAGATATTGGGTAGAAAGGCTTCCTGAAGCCTTATGGGAGTATAGAACTACATGGAGGAACACAACGAGACATACAGCCTATGAGCTTGTTTATGGGAAACAAGTCATGTTCCCTATAGAATTCCAAGTCAAAACATTCAACATGCTAGTTCCGTTGGGGATGGATTTATCAGAAGCTCAAAGACATAGACTGGAGCAGTTGAATGAACTTGATGAAATGAGACAAGAGTTTGTTCAAAGGACTGGTGTAGTCCAAGAACAGAGGGCTAAATGGCATAAGAAATACATCAAGGACAAAAAGTTTCAAGAAGGAGATTGGACATTGTTATTTGATTCAAAGTTTAAATATTTTCAAGGGATGTTTCAAACTCATTGGCTTGGGCCATATGAAATTGAAAAAGTTTTCAGTAATGGAGCAGTAAGGATCAGAGCAATAGATGAAAGTCAAACTCCTCTCCTTGTGAATGGTCATAGATTGAAAATTTATCAAAAACCAATCTCAAACGAGGAGTTCATCAAGATCTTTCAAAACAATTCTGAAATGAAGTTGGTGAAGAAGAATCCTTCTTCTCCACCAACTTAGTCTTTGTTTTTCCTATCTATCCAAAAAAAAATGAAAAATAAATTGTATAAGGTTGAAAACCAATCACTAATTGGCATGATTATACAAAAAATACAAGGTGAAAATCAGAAGACTCTGACACCGAATATTTTCCTTCTGTTTTGAAAAATGGTGACTTATTATGCATTTTGCAAAATTCATTGACTCATCTCATGTCACTCTATTTTACTTTTACAATTTCACCTCATTCCATTGCCATATTTCACAAATAATTTTTCTTTTCTAACATTTCTTTCATATCCATTCTCATTTATCATCTTGTCATATTTAAAGACATTTGTCGACGCGTTTCGAACCAACTAGTGTGGTTCATCGTCAGGACAAGTTACCTGACGATGAACCACACTAGTTGGTTCGAAACGCGTCGACAAATGTCTTTCTATATGTGATTTGCGCCGAAGCTCTTCTTATAACGTTGATGGATCACAGAAGCCTCAATTCTACATCTTGTCATATTTTCACTCATACAGCGATTTCCATTTCATTCATCCATAAGCCATATTTTACTCTCTGTTTTACATTCTGCAGTTGTTTGCACGTTCTATAGCTAGTTCCGTTTTGTAGCTGATCCTGTTCTGTAGCTAATCTGATTCTGCAACAACATTTTGATTATCAATCCAAGCATAGAGAGGCCAGTTCATAATAAAATCTTATATGCAGGTAATTGAAAAGAAAACAACTTTGAAGATCAATCATGCCTAAAGCACCTATGGAAGCAAACATCAAGATATTAACAAGTGGAAGGTAAGGTTCCAAACGTAAAAACAAAAACTTATTTCAAAAAGAAATACAGAAACATAAGTTTTTATAACTTGTATGATCACATGTCTCCTTGATTAATCATTATGAGATTTGATTGCCACGATAACTCTGCCACACCTTCCGTCTTCAATGCCAAACGGTCCAATGATGCCTTCATAACTAATATCCATTTTAAACTCCACGACTTGTACTTAACCGGACTTCTACAACCACACCTGTTAACGGTTAGATTAATGACATGACCTATCTGTATATGACTTTTCAAAACCCTGATTGTTCATTTATTACACTAAGTTTTTCTCTCATACTTCTACAACCTTTTTATGCATACAGTCACTATGTTTCCATATACTTTGTGCATACAATCATTCCGTTTTCCACATAGTTTACGTATAGAGCTACTTTGTTTCCATATATACAGACGTTTTATTTTATATTCACAGTCAACCTACTTCCATATATTCTATCATCCTATTTCCATATCCATAGTCATTTTGTTTCTATATACCAGTTGCTCCATTTTCATATACACAGTCCTCTTTACACAGTCACTCCATTTCTCAGACAGTGAGGGGAATTTTGAAGAATAGCCGAGAACAGAAGTTATGGGGCTCATTGTTAGGACTAAATGCATAGGGGTGAAGTACATGGAGGGTTATCCACAGCTGAAAGGAATGTTACAAAAGGTTGGTTGCTTGAGTTTTTTTGAAAAATTCAATGGTTACCATAAGGAAATCACCAAATCCTTTGCCAGGTCAATTGATGGAATGGATGTGAAAATAGGTGACATTAAATTTACAGTTACCAAGTCCTTTATAGTTGAAGCAACAAAACTCTCATGGCTAGGAGAAAGGTGGTTTAAGAACATAGAGTTTCATGATGAATCTTGGAAGGTCATTCTTAAAAATCCAGGTATGGACACTCCGGTTTTTAGAAAAGGGATTCCAATCTCTGCACTTAAAAAAAAATGGAGTAGCATGTTGTTAATTTTGCAAAAGTTTATTACATGTGAAGGGAAGTTTGGTTCTATGTATGTATATCATATATGACTGTTAATGAATTTTCTAGAAGATGGAACCCTCAATATAACATTTTTCCTATTGAATAGTCTAGGAACACTGGCATCTAATGTTTAGAAGAAGGTTGAGTCAATAGAAACCACTCTATACCACCATGGACTAGTGAATATTTTGGTTGAATTTAATTTGAGAAGTGTAGGGGACACATGGGAGGACTTCTTGGTAAGGAAATTCTTCCAAGATGGTCTAGAATTGCCTGAGGGAAGTCCTGCAAAAAGAAGTAGGAGAAGTAAGACTAGTCTCACCATTCAAAACACCCCTGAAACTTCAGCACAGAAAAACAATGAAGAAGAGCCAATCTCTGAGAAATTAACAGAGATCAGAAAGAAGACTAAGTAGAGAAGAAAAATGAAAGAAAAGGTTGAAGAAATCCACAAGGATATTCCTGAACTTTCATCACCTAAGGAGGATGAACAGTTTCTTTTTGAGAGACTAATCAAAATCAGGGAACAGATTAAGAAAGATAAGGAGAAAGGAAAAAGGAAATAGGTTACAGAGGAAGAGATCATAGGCTCCCAAAACTTGAGGAGGAGTTCTAGACTCTAGGGAAAAGTGAAGAAAATGAAATCAAAAGAGACCTAGTTTATAGATTTAGAGGGAGAAACTCCAACTCATTCCCCTAACAATATTCCTCTCCTGGTATTGATCCAATCCAACAATAAATTTATGACTACATGGAGTCATTGGAAAAGAAGAGTACATCAATAGAACTAGGGACTTCAGCTAATCCAGAGCAGCCTACCACCTCACAAAAAACTTTAACTAGATCCCTTAAACAAGAGATATATGAGCTAGAAGTTCTAAATAGGCACATCCAAAGAGAAAATGAAGCCTTAAAATAACATAACAAGTTGGATAATATTATCCATGATAACAGTATACTTCACTTGGGTTTATGGCACAAGAAGAACATAAAACTGAAAAGGAAAAATAAGAAGCTAAATAGGGCACTTATTAACATCAAATACAGATTTCTCATGAGGAAGCCAAGGATGGAAGTTGGTGCAAAGAAAAGTAAGAAGAGGTTGGATGTTTTGGCTGAAGTCTCAGAAAACATGAAGTAGGAGGAGGAAGTTCACAATTTTGATTGCATGGGGACATGCAATAGTCTTGCAATGGGGGTATGTTGAGCTCCAAAATTGCCCTATCCTTAGCAATTTTTCTCATCCATTCTTCTTTGAAAAATGAATCCTCATCATCAATAACCATTATACATTGCCTCAAGGAGAACATTTTAGTGATTTACATGTTATACTTTTATGTTTGTTGTTTGAATAAGTTTTTGTCTTTTATCTACGGAACACAACCACATTATAAAGCTAATTCGTTGTTCCGTAGCTACCTCCATGCTTTTGCAGGTTCCAAGTGTTAAGAGGGGAAAATGACTACATGGGCAGCTTGGAAAACATCAGGGCATGGATCGTGTCCTATTCTGCTGGCCCTAGTCGACAAGGAAGACTCCAGTCAAAGGGAAATCAAAAATAGAAACCTAAGGCAAACATGACTATGTTTTGTACATGTTTCTCAGTGATGGGATCCAAACCACTTTCCTGCGGCCACGAAATTCACCAACCACTTGTGCAAACTAAATCCAACAACCATTACCTTAGATTTATGTCTCCACTAACTAAGGAAGAGAATTTTGTGGGCCTGGCTGCCTACGTGTTTCACTATGGCTCATTTTTCTCCATAAAACAATTGTATAATTTCTCTATAAATACCTGTGTGAAGAACGCAGAACCAGTTCAAATTTTCTCATGTGTTAAGTTCATATTACCGCTTTGTAATTTTGAGAACTCATTCTTTGTTTTTAATATGAAGATTGTGTGTTTCATGGATACCTGAAAGAGTTTGTTGGGGTGTTGATTAAGTACCTTTAACCTAAGAAGTTGTAGAGGGCCCCTGCACTGGCTACGGTTACATTTCATTTTTTGTTTTGTATTTCATAGTTGAATTGTAAATTCACTATTTTTCCATAATGTTTATAATCATTTTCTAACCTTGTTCATAATGTAGATTTTGTCATCTTCTTACTAACACAGAATAGTTTATTTCAGTACAGAATAGTTCTTTTGTTTCATTTCTTTATAGTTTCTTATCAGTAGCTTGAAGTTGAGTTTAGTAGTGTAGAGTAATTTATTTCATTTTTTGTTCATTAGTCTTTAAGTTTTTAGTTAAAATTGATCAGTGCCTTTACTATTTTCCCATTTTATTACTAGTTTAGTGACTCATATTGTAAGTGAATGTTTCTAAAAAGCCCTTTTGGTTGATGGTTCATCTTAAACCAAGTGGTTGAATATTTCATTTATGCAATGAGTCTTTTTCTACATTTTAGTATTTATTTTCTATTAGAAGGATGAAGCATGGAATTCCTCAAAACATTATCACAAGAAGGTTGTTCTCCCAAAATTGTGAAGTAGAGTAACTAAGCACTTCATTCAATTTCAATAGTAGATTAGTTGCAATTTCACTTTCAGACTTAGTCTTTCATTTAGTTTTGTTGCAATTTCATTTTTAGTTTTCCATTAGGTTTTGATTCTGCAATAGACTAAATAGTAGTTGTAATCTCATTTTTAGTTTCAATATTTCATTTTAGTTTTATTTCCACAATAGATAGTTGCAATCTCATTTTCAGTTCTAATATTTCATTTAGCTTTGGTTTTTGATTAGATAGTAGTTGTAATTTCACTCTTAAGTTCTTTTAGTTCATGATTTGGAATCAATAATAAATAACAGAAATAGAAAATTTATTTTCCTTTTCTTGAATAAGCTTTACTTCCAAATCTGACTTAAAGCACTCTTAGTCCTAATTTCATTTCCTTAGGAAAAGTAGATTTAAGATTTTTGTTAAGTGCATTGTAAATCATTAGGAATTAAAGGATCAAAACCCCAAAACAACATAAAAATCAAAAACATTGAAGTAAGAAGGGTCATCTAGCACATATAGTGCACTACAATTCATCAGTTTACAATACCTGGATTGATAATTTATGTAGAGAAATTTAGGACACTAAATTGACCAAACACGTCCCATGGGTTAGTTTGGGGTTAGATAACCCAAATTTTGGTACAATTTTTTAAAATATGTAAATTCTCCATGATTTGTGGATGTAGAATGTGTAGATGAATAAGAGTCAAAGGGGCTTAGCCTCTTCTTTTGGATAAGTTTTGAGTTGATTCACCCATGGTCCATGGACCATGTAATTGTATGAAAAAGTCTCTAAATAGTTGAGTCCTAGTGAAAGGAAGAGGTAACTAGATGGAACTATGATAGAGGATTGGGTTGATTGAAGAGACTTGGGCAAGAGCTAAGGCAGGAAAACTTTGCTTCATGTGCTTAGATAGGGAAAGAAAGGTTTCATAGCTGAGTGCACGGAGGCCTAGGTAGAGTCCACAACTGAGTGTGTGGACCCTGCAACTGTGTGCATAGGGAAGTTTGAGTCTGTAATCCATGAATTGAAGATCAATAAAGACAATTTTTTGAAGATTTATTGAGTATTTATGTTCATGTATGTTTATGCTATATGCCACTGATAAATGACTTGCTTTATGAAATATTTATTGAATGCTACATGATTATCTTGAATCAGTCTTAATAATGTATGTAATACATGTTTAAACACTTCCGTGAAGTGTCTGGTGATTTATCTTATGTTTACTAATGACTTAAGTAGATATGCACGAACGCCAAATTAGGATTTCTTTCTGATGCACGTAAGTAGCTAGATTGACTATTAAAGGTCCACAAGGCCTAATCATGGGCCTTCGCAAAGATCTAAAGGCCACTTTAACTGAGTTGCGGTAATGTGCCCTGAGAGCTTATCAATCTACGTGAAGGAAGATCCAAGGCACTCGAAGACATCACACTAGTCTCTGGATGCAGAAACTTGGTTCTTGCATCCCACCATACTACTTCGGCTGAGAGTACAGCCTATACTACATGGGTTGTTGCCAAAAGGGATAGTAGTGTAGCATTTTTTTGGTTGTCACAACTAACTCTGAATTTGGTTCAGGACCTCCTAAGCCAACAATTAGGAGAAAAGTGAGGTGAAAGGTCATATGTTCCATGTGAGGAAGAAATTGAAGGAAAGTAATGGAAAATGAAGAAATAGAGGCTTAATTGATTAAAAGGATTTTGAGGATCAGTTTGTAACCTCTTGTCAGTTTAGTTTTTGAGCTCTCTCATTATTCTCTCTCTCTCTCTCTCACTCTTAGACAGTTAGAATTTTCTTGAAACACTTTGGCATTGGATCAAGAAATGAAATGAAGGAAAGAGCAAGGTCAAGAAAGAAAGGAAGTGGAGGGTCAAGCAGCTACAATGAGATTCTTTGTAGGTATCGATTTGCATGTTTGATTTCCTTGTTATATTTGGCATGCATGGTATGTCATGTAGTTCTTTTGTTGTTATGGCATGGGTTTTACCAGGTGTGACAATGATTTCAGCCTAGCCTTGCCATTTTTGGATAGCCATGGTTTGATGGGGTTCTCTTATTTTGGTTGAGCTGGATTGTCATATGGATTCGAAGATGATTAAGGTGGATCTCCAAATAATATAAAAAATGGATTGTCAACCCCTTAATCAAACTGTGGGTCACAGTAAATCTAGATTTTGTGTTTCCTGGGTGAGCCTACGAATCCTCGACTAGTGAATGGAGTGATATACAGTAAAGCATAGAGGTGGTTTCCCTGTATTAGGCCTAGGAATCCTTGCTTCTGAATGGCAGGATATACGGTAAATTGTAGAGGGTGGTGTCTTAATTTAGGGCCTAGTGATCCCTAGATCGAACTGTGGATTGTGGTAAAGTCTGAGAGAGACTAGGCGACAAGAAAATTCCTCATGGTGTAGATGGAGAAATCTGGTAGCATCCATGCTTGTTTTGGCTTAGTGATTTGGTGTAGATCATGGCAAATCCTGCTATTACATGTTTATTATGTTGGCCTAGTGATCCGAGATGGATTACGATAAATCTTGGTTTCTATTGATGTGGGTAGGGTGGTTTAGCCTCAGAATTCACTAGTTGGTTCTTTTAGTCTAAGTCCAACATTCATGCTTGGAATATAGCATAGGGGTGAATGGATCAAGAGAGAATTGGCTCAAGCATTCTATGGTTGGGTGGAACATGGTAGTCCCATCCTGGGTTGGATTTTGCATTCATTAATAAGAGATTATATCCTTGATATATTATGTATAAATGTATTGGTTTATATGCAGAATTTAAGGATGATGTATCCTCGATATTTCTGTTGTTATTAAGCTAGTTATAAGCATGTATTATAACAATGATGATATATGGATTTCCTCATGTTTTGATTTGTAAATGAATGAACAATGTATCTATGACCTAATACATTATAATGCAACTAATGATATAATGGAACAATTCTTCTTACCTATTCTCAGATAATTATGATATCCCTATGCTTAAATCCGTTATTTACACCTATAGATTACACATTTGTGATATGTTTTATGAAATTCCTATAATGTCTATTGGGGATACAGTCAAGCCCTTGTTCAAGTGATTGTATTTGTATCGTTATTCCCTTGTTATATTTTTGTTATGAAGGTGTCATATAGTTCTAGGTAGTGACTTGGGTTGTTGGCCTTAAAAAGTATCTCAAATATGGAGGACGTTGGGACAACACTGAGCAGAAAAGTTCCTCAATGTTGGCATACCATGTTGTGGGAGCTCTGGATGCATTCATACTATATCATGGGAGTGTATGAGGGTTAATTGGTCTAAAAAATCAGTGGGACACAAGAGTTGGTTATCTGAGAGGGTGGAATGGTTCCTGGGAGTCTTATTGCTGATGTGGAAGGTCTATATGCATGTTTCCATCAGTTCCACTTTTGTAAGGTGATGTAGGAGGTTGAATCATATCATAGTAGCCTCTTGTCACATGTTTACCCTGGTTGGCTAGTTACTGGGGTAGATGTGGGAGGAGTGACTTTTACAAAGTGGTATCAGAGCAGGGTTCGCCCCACAGACTAGATGGGTTATGTGTTGGTAATTCATTCATGTCAGTTTCATGTTTGTGTATTATGATTGTAAGACCATGTTATTGTTGCATATGGATGGTGTCGGTCATGGTTGTAGTCGTGTTGCCATGTGAAAAAGGATTTTTTTTTGTTGAAGTTTATTGTCATGAGTGTATGATTGGTTACATGTTGTTTATTCTTGCATATTTTCAGTGTACATTGGTATGGTTGTTGTTTTCATGCATGATTAATGGTAAGTATAGTTGTTATGGTCATGCATTGATGACTAGGCTCTAGATATAATGATGGTTATATGGTTATGTGCTTATGTATTATATGTATATATGTTGTCATGATTATGTTATACATGTACTATGCTGATTGGTTGATCTTGAAAATGAGATATCCTCCCCAAATTTTTCTAAGGTACGTTGGTTTAGTGTCATTTGGTTTAGCTGACATAGTATGCCTTCTAGGAAAGAGATCAAATGACTTGCAAGATGGTAGACTACAAATATTCTCCCTATGAATCAGATGAGGGGCGTGGTGTTGGAAACTCTTCTAGAGTAGTAGACACATTAAGGATCTTGAAGAAAGAAATAAGGAGTTGTAAGGTGGACAATGATAAAATCATGCAGGCACAAGAGAATCATGCAAAGATTAATGTGATAATCCCTCAGATTTTGTCAGAATTGCAAAGGTAAGGGCCACTTCAAATCAACCATGTATAGGAGGACAAATCTAATAGGGCATATGCCAGTAGGTCTCATGGTGGGCACAGTTCGGATAGAGATGACATGGTTAGATATGGAAGGTTGTTGTATACTTCGATTAGGAGAGGTGATGGATACAGGTATTATTATATTTCTAGTTTTGATAGGCATCATGATCATCATCGTTATAATCCTTATAGGAGGAGTGATAGGGGATTATTCCCAAATGAGTTTAAGAAAGAAAATCCAATTAGTTTTGATGGAGACTTGAAGAAACTAGAAGATGAAGATGCTTGGATAGTTGGGATGAACATGTTCTTTTAGTTGCATGAGTACACAAAAAACATGAAGACCATAATCGTTATCTTTATCCTCAAAGGTAAAGTAGATATCTAGTGGGAAGATGAGAAGTGGGTCACAGACATCAAGACATAGAAATTGAGTTGGCATGAGTTTAAGAGGATTTTCAGGAAGAAGTACTTGTCAGAGAGGTACTACGATAGTAAGGCCGAAGAATCCTATGAGCTAAAATGGGATCAATGGCAGATGAAGAGTACACAACTAAGTTCCTGGAGCTATGGAGGTATGCACCATATCTTAAAGATGAGAAGGATAAAGTTCAACTATTTGTCACTGGTTTTCCATTCGCATTTAGAGATCAGATTGAGTATGATGAGACTCAATAACTTTAGGAATTTATTGGGAAATTGAAGCATTGCTATGAACAATTGAAGTGCAAGAATGAATATGAACAAGGATGGAAGGGGAAGGATAAGGGTAAAGGTAAGGGTAAATGGCAGCCAAAAAAACAAGGCCTCATAATGCAAAAGAGAAAGAAAATGTGGCACCAAAAAAGAAGTTCAATGTAGTGAGACAAGGACATGCATCACAACAACAACATAGAGGTGATGGTAATGGACGACTGGAGTGTTGGACATGTAGTAAGGAACACCTTAAGAGAGATTGTCTAGAGAATCATGGTGGTAGGTATCAGATATATAATGCACAAGAGGCACAGACTGCTGGGGATGTTGGTGAGAGCATTCCTCGTATCTATGTAACACTGGATAATAGATAGGTAGACCACAAGGCATCTATGATTGAGATGGATGGTAAGTTTTGTGATCAATTTGTTTCTATTTTTATTGACCCTCGAAATAATTATAGTTATATTAGTCCTGAATTGGTGGATAAGTGTGGTTTGAATAAAGAAGTGCATGCAAGACCTTAGTTAGCGTACTTGGCTACAAGTACAGAGAAGCGAGTTCGTCATTGGGTAAGAGCTTGTGCATTTAATTTGAATGATATACCTACCGCAACACATCTGAATGTATTACAGTTGGGATCATATAGTATGTTATTGGGTATGGACTGTCTATACTTTCATAGGACCACGATGGATTGTTATGACAAATCCATTGAGTGTGTCGATGACAATGGGGAACCAAGAGTCTTACAAGGAATAAGAAAGCCACATCAGTTAGGATGGTGACATCTATGTAGGCAAAGCGTAGTCATAGGAAAAGGTGTGTGATATTTGTAGTACATAGCTTTAGTGACAAAGGTAAGGAAGTTGAGGATGAAAATGTTTTGAGTAGGTACCCAATTCTACAACAGTTTCAGGATGTGTTTCCCGTAGAGATTTTAGAGTTACCTCCTCACAGGGACATAGAATTTTCTATTGAGTTAGTGATAGGGGCAACTCCAGCATCAGAGGAACTTTACAGGATGAGCACACCTGATTTGGTAGAGTTGAAGTTTTGGTCAAAGGAGATGTTGGGCAAGGGATACATTAGGCCAAGTGTATCACCTTCGGGCGCATCGATATTGTTTGTGAAGAAGAAGGATGGTACTCTCATATTATGCATTGACTATAGGTAGTTGAATAATGTGGCCATCAAGAACATATATCCATTTTTGAGGATCGATGACTTGTTTTATTAGATGAAGAGAGTATCAATTTTCACAAAGATTGATCTAAGATCTAGAAATCATCAGGTACACATTAAAGAGGGGGAATTTATAAGACAAATTTCTAGAGCAGGTATGGGAATTATGATTTTTTTGTAGTTCCATTCGGTTTGACTAATGCTCCAACTACCTTTATGTGTTTGGAATAGTGCGTTACATCTTTATTTGGACAACTTTGTTATTGTGTTCATAGATGACATATAGGTATATTCTAAGAAAAAAGAAGAGCATGTTGAACATTAAGTAATGGTATTGAGATTGCAAGAGAGCATCAGTTTCATGCTAAGCTTAGCAAATGCAGTTTCTTTCAGACATAAGTACATTACTTGGGACATGTGGTTTCGAAGGAAGGCATAGCAATAGATCTAGAGAAGATAAGGTATATCATGGAGTGGGAAACTCCTAGAAATGTGGATGAGGTAAGAACATTTATGGGGTTAGTAGGTTATTACAGGAGGTTCATCAGGAACTTCTCATGGATTGCATATCGCATCAAAATATTGTAGCCATTAGGGGATTTTTGAGGTCTAAAATGGGCCTCCTAAGAAAAATGTACAACCAAAATAAAATTTACAAGAACCAATAGGATTCAAGGTAAACCATCGGGGATGATTCAACATTTTGGTAGTGAAAAAGTAAAAAAATTAAAAAATAATAAAATAATAAAACTGCTTTTTCAACTCATATTTTCAACTTATCTCCCTAAGGTTTTACTCAAATTTCAAGTGGGAGTACTCATTAGATGCAAAATTTGATTCCTCATCCAAGGAGTACCCATATTGCATACTTTTGATTCCTCATCCATGAAAAAGTGTGATTGCAATCACGTTTTTAATGTATTTCTCATTTTTTATGTAGCAGGATTTTTATGTAGCAGGGTTCATCAAAAGTATGCAACATGGGTTCTCATTGGATGAAGAATAAAATTATGCATCCAAGGACTGTTGTTGCTCAATATTTGAGTAAACCCATAAGCAAATAAGTTGAAAATACAAGTTGAAAAACTAACTTTTTCCCCTCTAGAATTTGATGATGTAATCTAATCTTATTTTATTATTTCCACTATTATTTTATAATTTCCTTTGGAGCCGCATTTTAGACCTCAAAATTCCCCTAATGAAAAAGGTAAAAATTTTGAATGGACAGAGGAATGTGCAACAAGTTTTGAGTAGTTGAATCAGTTGTTGATAAGTGCTCCACTGCTAAAGATAACAAATTCAGACAGAGAATTTGTGGTATGCATAGATGCTTGCAAAGTGGAGTTCTTATGTAGGATGGAAAGGTGGTATGTTATAAGTCACAAAAATCTAATGAGCATGAGCAAAACTACCCCATGCATGATCTTAAGTTTTCAGCGATCATACATGCATTGAAGATGTGGAGGCACTATTTTCTTGGTAGGAGGTTTGTATTGATGAGTGATCATAGTGGTTTGCGATATCTATTTGACCAATCGAATCTGAATGGAAGGCATGTTTGGTGGTTGGCCATGATTAGTGAGTTTGATTCTAAGATCAAATACATCAAAGGAATGGAGAACAGGGTTGTAGATTCTCTTAGCAGGCAGATATAGGTAAATCATATAGCAGTTATAAGTTCCTATGGGAAAAATCTACAGGATAGGATCTTGCAGGAAGGTTAACATGATGTCAGGTATATGGATATTTTTCACAGGGTGCAGCAGAGTATAGGTAGTATTACATGTACAGGTATAGGTAGTGGTACAGGTACAAGTATAGGTGTAGGTGCACAAGATGTAGACTATTTTCTTACAGTGAATGGATTGGTCAGGTTTAGAAACAAGAAATATGTGCCATATAGAAGTGAGCTCAAGAAGGTGATCTTTAGGGAGTTTCATGTAAAACCTTATTTAGGTCACTCGGGTTATCTGGAGATGTTGACAATAGTGAAGAAATTCTATTATTATCTAAATCTTAAGAAGGATGTAGAAAAGTGGCTAGGTAATTAGATTGTCAGTAGGTGAAGGTGGAATGTAAGCACCCAGGTGGACTAGTACAACCAATTGCGATTCCATAGTGGAAATTGGAGGTCATTTCCATGGAATTTATCACAAGATTTATGAGGACAATGAGACAAAATGATTCCATCATGGTTGTTATGGACAAGTTGACAAAGGTTACACACTTCATTCCAGTGATGTCTACCTTCTTAGCTAGCGATGTAGTATATTTATTCATTAGATATGTGGTCAAATTGCATGGAGTCCTGAAGAAGATTGTGCCAAACAAGGATGTGAAGTTCACTTCCAAGTTCTAGAAGGAGTTATTTGTAGGATTGGGCACAGAGTTGGCCTTGAATACAAATTATCATCCACAAACAAATGGACAAACTTAGAGTGTCAATAGGATGTTGGAGGACATGTTGAGTATCTACATGATGCATCAACATCAAAAGTGGGAAGAGTATCTTCCATTGGTAGCATTTGCTTATAAAAATGGGTATCAAGAATGTTGGTATTATGGTACATGTTTTGTCCTTGATGGAAACCCACTCATAGGTCAGTTCATAATTGTTAAAGGGAAAGTCACATTGTAACAGGTCTATTTAGAGGTAACAAAGTAATGGCACAATAGAACAGGATGATGGGGCAAATGATTTAAGATCAAAATCAAACAAGTGAAGAAAATGATGTTTTATGTTACATTAAGTGGTATATGATGGTTCACCTAGTCCAAGTAGTGTATATAAGCAGGTTCACAGAAGAAAAGGAGTATATACATATGCACACACTTTCACAAGAGGAAAAGCATGTACGGGATGGAAAATTAAGATTAATGAATACCAAGGGTCCATGCCATGGTATTAGCCCATAATATTGAGTGGAGTAATGGTTAGTTGATCTCGTCTAAGAATTCCATAGGTTCTAAGTGTTGTTTTGGTCCAAGCTATTGAAAAAGGCTCTAAGTATATAAGGAGGAGAAGGTCAAAGGGCTAGGTGTGCAATAAAAAGGGTTTTTTTTTTTTTTCTTATGAATACTTATGTCTGAAGAATATTTTTTGTTGTAAGCCCTATGGTTATGATATAGATCTTAAATATCTTGTGCACCTTTAGATACAATGTTGGATCAGGATCATGAGACCTAAAGTGACTTATCATTGTACGATATGACAATGGATGGGCTAGATCTGATTGCTAATGCATGTTTTATTCTTTATATGTTATGATCTGGGTATATCTAAAGTCTAGAATAGCTGCGAAGTTATAAGTTATTATTTGCATATCTATATGTTGGTTCACCTTGGTGAAGGCGCATATACACACTAATTTGGGACTTCCAAGTGGCATATGCAGAAGAAAATATTGTTGTTCAAAGATGATGGATCTATCTTATCAGTGTTGTTGTTTTACTGTTTTCAGTAGATCTGAAAGTAAAATTGATTGTTTAAGGAGATTGATTCTGGTTGATTGATTGATTGAGTGAGAAGGGTGATCATTGTTTCTATCTACATAGAACGTTGTTATATGATAGTATACCTTTAGAATGTCACTGGTTGTTACAGTTTTTGGTTCAGAGGTTTTATGATTCAGTATATTTAGAGGTATATGTAGGTTGGTTTAAATGAAGTAGTGTATACATGCAGGTTGGCTTCACTGAAGTAGCATATACATTTTGACAAATGAAATTTGAGGTTGCAGTTGGTTATGTTTGTTGATGCAGTGTTCTAGGTTCAACTCTGTGTTCTGGTGACAATGATCTGATTGTTAAGATTGACTGATTCTTGATAGGTGTAGTTATATTTGATGGATGTATTGGAGTGGTGATTTATTTTGAGCCTCAATGTGACCGATGGGTCTAGTATGAAAAGTTGAAGAAACATGGCCTTCATCGTGTGTTGTTATGTACCAAAAGTATCCAGTCTAAAAATTTATGAAACGTGGCCCCTGGAGGAAGAGTGAAGGTGGTATCCTTCTCTAGATCAGCACCTACATACTTGTAAACATATCAGACAATACAAGAGCTAGGGGTTGTATCTCCCTTCCAATAGAAGCTAGAGAACGAGAGAAGGTTGTAGCCTTCAGCAGGTAGATCCTTGCATACTGGAAAAAGTTTGCACGAGTAAAAAACTTGTAAACACTTTTTCTAATAAGCAGATTGAAGATTGAGATGACAACAACCATGGTTTTTTCCCACATGGGGTTTCCACCTGCAAAATCTTGGTGTTCGTGTGTGCTTCTTATGTGTGTTTATTTATTTTGTTTTTACTGCATCAGTTTACTACTTAATGTATCACACTCTGATTTAAGACAAATAATTAGTTGTTTATCAAAGTTTATTATCTATACATTGGTTTCATTCTTTAAAGGTGTGGACATATGCTGATTGGCTCCTGAAAAATAGCGTATATAGTTTGAAAAGGAAAATCATTATTATGAAAGTGTAAATAATGATTCACCCCCCCAGTATTTTTCCCAACAATTGGTATCAGGGCAGGTCCTTTAGAAGAAGCTTGATCGCCTGAAGGGAGATCTTACAAGATGAGAAATCACAAAGGAATGGGATCGATCAGACCACCACTCTTCAACGGGAATAACTTAGCATATTGGAAGATAAGTACGAGAGCCTATCTTCAGTCACTTGGAGCTAATGTTAGGGTAATTGTGGAAGGAGGATACCAATATGCAATAGCAGTCCCCACAGATCTTGCAGAAAAGAAAGCATATGAAAACAATACCAAAGTTGTCAATGCATTATTGGGAAGTCTATCAGAATCAGAATTCATCAAAGTCATGCATCTCAATGCAGCCAAAGCCATATGGGACAAGATCATTCAGAGCTACAAAGGAGACTCCCAGGTAAAATGTGCTAAGCTCCAAACTCTCAGAAATCAATATGAAACTATCAAGATGCATAGTGATGAAAGTATTGCTAGTTAATTTTTATGAGTAGATGACATTGTAAATTGTATCAAGAATTTGGGTGAAGAAATAAAGGAGGCTACTTTAATAGAGAAAATTTTGAGATCTCTATCTTCTAAATTTGAGTCAAAAGTATATGCCATTGAAGAGAAGCGGGATATACAATCTATTACTATTGTTCAACTTCATGGAAATTTAACTACCTTTGAAATCATGAAATGAGGTCCATCAGATATCAGAGAAGCCACTTTCAAAGCCTCGGTACAAGGAATAGAAAAGGAAGATCTCAACGAATCAGGATATATATTAGAATAAGATGAGGTAAAATTTGTGAAGAAACTTCAACAAGGTTCTCGAAGATTTAGAGGTAAGCTTCCCTTGAAATGTTTTGCTTGTGGTAGAGTAGGTCACTATGCTACTAAATGTCCTCATAAAGATAATCATGTCAAAGGAAAGGATTCTATAGAAGGTAATAGGAAACAGTTTGTTAATAGAAGAAGTTACTATACATATGAAGATAGTGATGGCTTGTCTAATAGTAATGAAGATGAATCTGAACAAGATATTAAACTACTCATGGCTTATGAAAATGATGATTTTATGGATGACTTAGAAGAAGAAAATTTTCTTGAAGAAATCACTAAACTTAAAATATATTTGGAAGAAAATAATATGGTCATAGACACTTTGACACATCAACTCACTGAAAGGGGAAAGCACAATGAAAAATTAGAATGTGAAGTAGTGGTTTTAAGAAAATAACTTGAGAAGACAAAATCTCTAAATATTAGATTTTCTAAAGGATTAGAAACCTTAGATGAAATCATCAAGGTTGAACATTCCCCTCTTTTAAAGACTAGTATTGGATATACTGGAGAAACATCCCAACCAGAAAAGCCTTCAACCATCACCAAAAGCTATCTTGATGCAACAAAAACTAGTGAACAATGCTTCAATCCTCAGCAAAAGCCTAAAGGTACTCTCGAGGTAAATCATGCTCATTCTACTCCAAGGGTGAACATCAATAGAAGCACCAACCAAAAGGTGAACAATACCAAAATATTTTATGACCACATAAACTTCTTCTTTAATGGACAATGTTTTTAATGCCATAACTTTGGTCATATGGTTTCTCAATGTGTTGCTTACAGAACTATCATGACTAAAGAAGCAAGAAAACAAAGGAGATTGAAAAGAATAAAGAAAATCTAATCCAAAATGGATTTTGGATAGACTCCTAAGTCTAAATGTTCCTCACAGAGGAAAATGAAAGTCCAAGGAAGTTCTTGGAAATAGCCTCATTACAGAGATATTTTCCTTCTAAATCTACTACAACTTGAATGGGAGAAAATGGACATAGGATGCATAAGTTATTGCAGAAATAAGATGCCCTTTGTTCTTTGGAAAAAGAATCAAAATCCCCTAAAAATGGCAAAAGCCCTTTATAAAGGGAAATCACATGGGAAAAAGGCAGAGGGAAGGACTTAAGTAGAGGCGAAAGAAACCCCAATTAGCCGATTTGATCAATCGAGTCAGAGATAGGTCTGCATGCGATATCGGGACCTTGGACTTGGCTATTGTGATAATGCTATATGCCAATTGTTGATGATTAGATCGACGAATTGGTATCAGCGATGGATAGAACCCTTGGGTCGAATGTGACACAATATGTGACAGTGATCACGATGCGTACTCTCAGCCATCAGATCGTGAAAGGAATGGATGACTAAGATTAAATTGGCGACTTGCGATTGTCAGACCCGATGGACTTCATAAGCACAATTTATAAAATTTGAAATTCGGTAAAAGGGATTTTCTGTCCATTAACGCTTTTCGGTGTAAAATCTGAAATACAAAGGAAAATGCCCAAAAATGATAAAAACAGACCCGAAAGTAATTTTAAATGTGGCACCATGTTATTTGAGTTCTGTAAGTAGGATTTCAGGTGGGCTTTAAGCAGTAAATGGTATTGGGCTAGCTCTGCCTGATCCCATACAATGAACAACACGTGGGTTGGCGGAGGAATGAAACCCATTTTTTGGGTGGGTAACCTCCATACTCCTAAGCCACTTGAAACCGCATATTGACCATTGGATCAAAGATCTTGCAGATCAATGGTGGGGATTGCGACAATAGCAAAAGGCAAACCGGATGCGATATTAGCGCAGATGTGATAATATTTGAAGTCTAATAAAAAGGATTTTAATGGGTTTTTTAGTGTTTTCCTGTGTACTTGGGATTTTGTCAAATATGTTAATGCGATGCGATATAACACCTAAATGGTGGACCCGATAGGGATTTAGGGGCGATTGAATGGGATTTCAAGTATGAAAAACACCCCCGATAGTGTATTTTCTGGAAAATGCCTGTGTAATGAAATTTTCTCCATTTTGGGTTTTTTCCTATGAGAAGGCCTTGAAACCTCTATAACTACTCTTGATCATCATGGCAAACTATAAGCAGGATTTTTTTATAGGAAATGATGCATTTTGAAGCCACAGAGCCGCAAAGCCAGATGGCCATTCGAGTTGACAAAGAGCAGGGAAGCCGTAGAGGCACAAAGAGATGATGATACATAGAGAAATGGTTGGGGTAGCTGAAAAGCTGGAAAAGTACCTCAAAGGAGGCAAAGAGCTCAATTGAGAGAAGAGGAGAAGGCAACAGAAGGAAGAAGTGAGAGAGAAAAAAGCTAATACGCAGAGCAGCTGAGGGAGTCTCTGGGGTCACCTGGAGGTCAAGTGAAAAGCTAGAGAGCTGAAGGTTATAGAGAGCCAAGAGCCAGAGCCAAGAGCCAGAGCTATGAGCCAGAGCCAAGAGACAAAGCTAGAGCTGAGAGCCAAAGTGAGAGCCTAGAGCCAGAAAGCCAAGAGCTCCAGAGCCAAGGGATAAAATTGTGTCTAAAACCTTTTGTTTATGTGTAAAACAATGGAGTTGAGCCAAGATCTTGTAAAAAGAACTTTGCCATAATACCAGAGAGCCTAGTTGAATTGACTAGAGCTCAAGGAGGTGTAGCCCAAGATTTTTGGGTGAACTCCATATTAAACTTGTTGTCTTATGTGTGTTTGTTATTTGCTGCATTGTTTCACTGTTATATGTTTTTTACCAGTTTAAGAAAATCAATTTACACCACATAAACAATTTAAAACGACCATAGGCATACACCTTATTTTCAGGCACATATTTAATTCCACATTGGTTAATCATAAAGACTTGGGAATTTAAAGTTTTGGAAGTGGGAGAGGCACTTGTAAGTTAGACAAGAAGCCTAAGTGCCCCATTTTCAGATCAAAATCTCTTATAATAACTTTTCTCCTCTTCAAGATGAAATTGAATGTTTGTTTTGTAATAACTTTGGTCATGCAGAATCTGAATGCAGGAGAAAATTTCGGCCAACTTTTAAAAAGGAGAAAACATCATCAAATTCCAAGGTATGGAAAAAGAAGGAATTTCAGCCAGAAAGATGTGGCATAGCTTTGTTTGCAGAAGGACAATAAAATCAGTGGTAAATTGATAGCATATGCTCAAAACACATGAAAGGTGATAAAGATAAACTCATTTCATACAAAGATTTAGAAAAGGAAAAGAATGTCTCTTTTGGAAATGACACACTAGCTATCATTAAGAGTAAACGTTCTATTTACCTAAAAGAAAAGGTTAAAGCTGTAAATGTTATGCATGTTGATGGTTTGAAGAATAACTTGTTGAGTGTTAGCCAAATGTGTGATCAAGGAAATGAAGTTGTGTTTCGATCAAAATAATTTGTGGTTCGTGAGCTTGACATAGGTAAGACCATAAGCAAAGGTACAACAACTCCAAGCAATCTATATATACTAAAAGGAGTTCAAGAACAATGTTATCTAAGAAAACTAGAAGAGAATTGGTTATGGAAGAGAAGATTGGGGCATCTAATTTGTTCTCAAATAAGAAAATAATGGAGGTTCAAGGGAGTTCATGATCTTCTAGATATCATCATCCCAGAAAATACCATCTACAAACCATGTCAATTTGGTAAGAAAAATAGAGTTCAACTCAATGCCAAAGAAGGATCAGCAACTAAGCCTCTTGAACTCATTCATACTGATTTTTGTGGGCCAACAGGGAAAAAGTCACCTCATGGAGAATAATACTACATTTTATTCATTGATGTTTTTTCTAGAATGTGTTGGATTGGATTACTATAACATAAAGATGAAGCATTTGAAAATTTTAAGGGCTTCAAAATTTTAGTTGAAAATGAATTGGATCTAAAAATAAAATGTCTCTAATATGATCGGAGAGGAGAATTCATATCAAATGATTTTTTTTAATTTTGTGAACAACATGGAATAAAGAGAGAGTTCTCTATTGCCAAAACTCCGCAATAAAATGGCTTGGTAGAAAGAATGAATAGAAAAGTTCAACAAATGGATCGAGCTATGCTTGATGAGTATGTAACTCCTGACACCTTCTAGGGTGAAGCTACACATACTGTAGTAAATATCCTCAACAAAGCTCATGTACAGGTAAATAGTGATCAAACTCCATATGAACTTTGGTATGGTAAGCCTCCTACTGTAAAACACTTAAGAGTTTTTGGAAGCAAATGTTTCATCAAAAAGACTGATGAAAAACTTGGTAAGTTTGAACCCAAAGCAGACAAAGGAATATTTCTTGGTTATTCATCTAGAAGTAAAGGATACAATGTTGTAATAAGAGGCTTCAAAAAATTATTGACTAAATTGATGTTGTAATCGATGAAGCATGTAGAAATCTAAAATATGTGACATCAGCAAAGTGAGATGATAATGATGAAGACGGTCAATTCTTTCCCGTATCAAATTGAAATGATATTGAGGAAGAAACCAATGAAACATTAGAAGAAGATACATTTGACAAGGAAAAGGCTCCATCTAGGTATGTTCAAAATAATCATCCACAATCTCAAATTCTAGTAGAAAAAGGGTCTGGACTACAGAGAAGAAGAACTCTGGTTGGAGCTTCCAGTTATCTAGATTTAATATCCTCCGTAGAACCACAAAATTTAAATGAAGCTAGTAGAGATGAATGTTGGGTTAAGGCCATGGATGAAGAACTTGACCAAATTGAAAACAATGATTCTTGGGAATTAGTTCCTAGACCTCATGATAAAAATGTTATAGGAACAAAATGGATATCAAGAATAAGTTGAATGGAAATGGAGGTGTTATTAGGAATAAAGCAAGGGTTGTTTGTAAATGGTATGCTCAACAAGAAGGTATAGACTTCGAAGAATATTTTGCACTTGTTTATAGACCTGACGCCACAAAAATGTTTATTGCTCTTTCAAGTTTTTGAATTTCAAAGTTTATCAAATGGATGTAAAATCTGCATTTCTTAATGGAGATTTAGAAGAAGAACTATATGTTGAACAACCAGAAGGATTCATTCTGGGAAATGATCCAAAGCTTGTATGAAAACTCAAAAATGATTTATCTGGACTGAAATAAGCTCCGAGGGCATGGTATTATCATCTTGACAAATACATTCAACAATAAGATTTCACAAAAGGACCTACAGGCAACAACTTATATACAAAAATTGAGAATGATAAACTGATAATTGTTGTTGTTTATGTTGATGATATCATCATTGGCAGTAATGAAGAATCTATGAGTCAAAACTTTTCTTCTGTTATGCAGCAATAATTTTAAATGTCTTTACTTCGAAAACTAACTTCTTTTCTTGGTCTACAAGTTCAACAAACAAAATATGGCATATTTCTTTCACAAACTAAATATCTCAAGCAGATTTTGAAGAAGTACAGAATGGAAGATTCCGAGCCAGTATGTACTCCAATGGTAATAGGATGTAGTCTCAGTTCTAATGATCAATATCCTATAATGAATCAACCAACGTACAGATCTATGATTGGAAGTCTACTACATCTAACAAGTACCAAACCAGATATCATGCATGCGATGGGAATTGTTGGAAGATTCCAAGCCAATCCAAAGGAATCACATCTTCATGTAGTAAAAAGAGTATTCAAATATAGCCAAGGAACTTAAGACATCATTCTATGGTATCCTACCAATACAAATCTCATGCATCATGCATATACAGATGCGAATTGGGATGGAAATGTTGATGACCAAAAAAGCACTAGTGGAGGTGCATTCTATATGGGATCATGATTAGTATCTTGATTTAGCAAGAAAGAAAGTTTGATTGCCTTATCTACAGCTGAAGCAAAATATGTCACTGTTGCATCTTATTACACACAACTACTCTAGATGATGCAAATATTACAATATACTCAAATCACATGTTCTCCAGCCATCTCCATTCTATGTGATAACACAAGTGCTATTAATATTTTGAAAAGTCCAGTCATGCACTCCAAAACCAAGAACATACCCATTAAGTACCACTTTCTACGAGAAAAGGTGCTCGAACAAAAGGTTAAATTGGATTATGTTCCCCCCAAAGAACATGTTGTTGATATTTTTACCAAACTGCTTCCCAGAGAAGCATTTGAACATCTTAGTCAAAATATCAGAGTTGTTTCTGCCTCATCCTACTGTAAAAACTAATTTTGGAGGAATGTTTCATATACATGGGTTTCATGAAGAAGATTCATGTATATACGCGAGTTTCTATGGCTGCAGTAGCATATGTGTTTTTCTGATAGAAAAATAGTGGGTCAGATTCAAAATCAGTGTTTGACATGGGTGTTTAATCTTATATTGATGGTTACAATTTGCTAACATGCTTTGTTCATTACTATATACTTGATTGATGAAGATGCCTTGATGAATGAATTGTTGGCAATGCACAAGTAGCACGGGTTCAGGGGGAGCATTAGCCTTCAAAAGCATTATGCATTATTGGCGTCATGGTTGTTGAATTCAACTATGGTCTTAGATATTCATATCATTTTTTGTAAAGGTCAAGTAAAGAACTATGGTATAATAATGTGGAGCCTAATTATATTATGTACTCAAAGGTATCACCACATTAGACCCCTGTTTGTAATGGGGTAGCAAAGGTGCCTGTAAAATATATGCTATAGGGGGGTTCTAGGGGGGGCGGCTAAGACCTTTGTGAGCCTCCCTTGGTGGGGGATTGGGGGCAGCACCCCCAAAGCCAAAAATAGATGTAAAATTGCTTTGTAAAATGTTGTAATTTCATAGTCAATATGGGCCATTCATTAGGAGGAGATCTGATGGTAGAAGTTATGCTTAATTTAGGGTTTTTGTCCCTAGAAGGAAACCCTTGGCTATATATGAGGGAATTACATTGCGTCTATGGATATCTGTATTCTGAGTGAGGAAGAGAGAGAAGATTGAGAGCAAAGAGGGAATTACAACGGGTCTATTGTAGGTTGTATCTCTTCAGTTTTCTGGATAATATAAAAGGAAGGAATGGTTATTTTTCCATGGACGTAGCCCAAACTGGGTGAACCACGTATATCTGTGTCTCTCTTGTTTTATGCATTTGTAATGTTTATATTTCTGCAATATTTTATGTGTTCCATTGCTCTGTAATATATAATTCTCTAACATTAAGTACCACTTTTTATGAGAACAAGTTCTTGAACAAAAGGTTAAATTGGAGTATGTTCCCTCCAAAGAACAGGTTGCTGATATATTTACCAAACTGCTTCCTAGAGAAGCATTTGAACATCTCAAATAAAAGCTGGGAATTGTTTCTGCCTCATCCTACTGTTAAAACTAATTTCTGAGGAATGTTTCCTATACGCAAGTTTCATGAAGAAGAGTCGCCTATATACATGATTTTCTATGGGTGCAGTAGCGTATGTGTTTTTCTAATAGAAAAACAGTGGGTCAGATTCAAAGTCAGCTTCTAACATGGATGTTCAATATTATATTGATGGTTACAATCTACTGACATGATTTTTTCATTACTATTTATTTGATTGATGAAGATGCCTTGATGAATGAATTGTTGACAGTGCACATGTAGCATAGGTTCAGGGGGAGCATTAGCCTTCAAAAACATTATGTATTGTTCGCATCATGGTTGTTGAATTAAACTATGGTCTCTTATATTCATATCATTTGTTTTAAAGGTCATGTAAGGAACTATGGTGTAATAATATGTCTCTTTTTGTCATAGGCTATTATGAATGAGTCCTTTTGGACATATGATGTAATTTGTACCCCCACTATGCACGGGAAAGATGATGTAATAATTACAATTTTTCAAGTCATGTATGAACATTTGGTATATCCCCACTTGGTTGGGTGATTGATGTATGTATGAGTCATTGATGATAGGAAGGTCGTACTCACATAGTTGATTTATAAAGTCATGTTATTCTTTTGAAACATATTTTTGTAGACTCTGCATGTGCTCAGGGGGGGCATGGACAATATAGTGCATCGCAAAATGTACTAAGGGGGAGAATATGTTGGTCCGCCCTTTGCCCTTGATTTCAAAGGGGGAGATTATCTTGGTGTTGCTAATAGGTTCTACAGCTTGAAGTAATCAACACCAATATGGTTTCCATCAAGTCCAAAGAGGGAGATTACTGGCATTATGGTACATGTGTTGTCCTTGACGGAAACCCACTCACAAGTCAGTTCATAATTTATAAAGGGAAACTTACATTGTAACATGTATATTAAGAGGTAAAAGAGTAACAAAACATAATAACTCAATGATGGGACAAAGGATTTCAGATCAAAATCAAGTAAGTAAATATTTTTTTTTTAAGTTACATTAAGTGGTATACACTGGTTCACCTTGTCCAGGTAGCATATACAAGTGGGTTCACAAAACAAAAGGAGCATATACGTACATACGCATTTTCACAAGAGGAAAATCATGTATGGGATCGAAAATTAAGATTAATGAATATTGAGGGTCCAAACCATGGTATTAGCCCACAATATTGAGCTGAGTAATGATTATTTGATCTCGTCTAAGAATACCATAGGTTCTAAGTGTTGTTTTGGTCTGAGGTATTGAAAAAGGCTCTAAGTTTATAAGGAGGAAAAGATTAAAGGGCTAGGTGTGCAAGTTTTTTTTTTTTTCTTATGAATACTTCTACCTAAAGTATATTTTGTGTTGTAAGGGCTATGTTTATGACATAAATCTGAAATATCTTGTGTGCCTTTAGATACAATGTTGGATCAGGATCATGAGACCTGAAATGACTTATCATTGTATGATCTAACAATGGATGGGCTAGATATGATTGCTAATGCATGTTTTATTCTTCATATGTTATAATCTGGGTATATCTGATGTCTGGAATAACTGTGAAGTTATAAGTTATTGTTTGCATATATATATACATTGGTTTGCCTTGGTGAAGGCGTGTATACATGCTGATTTGGCACTTCCAAGTAGTGTATGCAGAAGAAAAGCTTGATGTTCAAAGATGACTGATCGATTTGATCAATGTCGTTGTTTTACTATTGTTTGTCAATGATGTCTTTAGTAGATATGAAAGTAAAACTTATTGTATAAGGAGATGATTCTGGTTGATTGATTGATTGAGTAAGAAGGGTGATATTTATTTCTATATACTTAGAACTCTTTTATATGATAGTAGATCTTTAGAATGTCATTGGTTGTTATAGTTTTTGGGTCAGAGGTTTTATGATTCAGTATCTTTAGAGGTATACGTAGGTTGGGTTGAATGAAGTAGTGTATACATGCAGGTTGGCTTCACTGAAGTACTGTATACATTCTGACATATGAATTTAGAGGTTGTAGTTGGTTCTCATTGTTGATTTAGTGTTCTTGGTTTAGCTCTATGTTTTAATGATAGTGATTTGATTTTCTAGATTGACTAATTGTTGATTGATGTAGTTATATTTGATGGTTATATTATAGTGCTGATTGATTTTGAGCTTCAATGTTATTGATGGGTCTAGTATGAAAATTTGATGAAATGTGGCCTTCATAGTGTGTTGTTTTGTACCGAGAGTATCCAGTCTAAAAATTTATGAAACATGGTTCCTGGAGGAAGAGTGAAGGTGGTAGCCTTTTGTAGGTTGGTGCCTTTGTACTAGTAAGAATATCAACCAGTACAAGCTACAGGGTTGTAGCTCCCTTCGAGTAGAAATTGGAGAACGAGAGAAGGTTGTAGCCTTTATCTGGTAGATGCCTGCATCCTAGAAAAACTATGTACCAGCATAAAACTTGTAAACGTTTTTTATAATAAGAAGATTAAAGACTAAGATGATAATAGTGGTGGTTTTTTCCAACATTTTGTTTCCACCTGAAAAATCCTAGTGCTTATGTGTGTTGATTTATTCTATTCTTACTGCAGCTATTTACTGCTTAATGCATCACACTCTAATTTAAGACAAAGAATTAGTTGTTTATCAAAGTTTATTATCTATAAGTTGGTTTCATTCTTTAAATATGTGGACATCTGCTGATTGGCTCTTGAAAAATAGCATATATATTTTGAAAAGGAAAATCATTATTATGAAAGTGTAAATACTGATTCACGCCCCCCGCTCTTAGTATCTTTCCCAACAAGGAATCCTTGAGGATGAGTTTGTTTGAGGCAATGCATGGGTGGAGTTGCAATACTCCTATTAGTTGGAGTGATTCGATGAACATGGTGTTGATTGGACCAAACATCCTAGCAAACATGGAGCAGGAAATGTAGGTAATCATGAAGAATTTGAAAGTAGCACATGATAGGAAAAATATATATGCATATCGGAATATGTTTCTCAAGGAGTTCCAAGTTGGGGAACAAGTGTACTTGTGCATCAAACCGAAGAAGAGATCCTTGTGGATTGGATCATGTGCCAAGTTGGCACCTCAATTTTGTGGACCTTTCAAGAATATTGATTGGATTGGGCCAATAGCCTATCGACTTGCACTACCTCCGATAGTGAAAGTCCATGATGTTTTCCATGCCTCATTTCTTAAGAAGTATGTTAAAGATGTTGATCATGTGAATTGAATAGCCTATATTGTAGGTGGAGCCAGATGGATAATTCCAGCCGGAGCCTTAGTGTATACTACAGAGAAATGTTCTCATGCTCTAGAATGGAGAAATCAAGTAGGTTCAAGTGAAATGGAATCACTTTGTTCCCGATGAAGTTACATGGGAGATGGCGGATCAGATGCAGGCTATGTATCCTTAATTGTTTTCTAATTGAGGCAAAATCAGTTTTGGTATGATGTTTGGTATATGTATTGCCATATTTTGGGTGATGTTTCAATATATGTACATATTTATATGGATCTAAATACTACCATGAGCTATGTTATAAATCTTCGATAAATGGTATGGGTGTCATGTTATTATAATTTCATGTCATCATGTTGGTTTTCTTCTCAACAAGGTGTTCATTGTTAATATTGCATTGAGCTATGTTAAAAAGATCCATGGGAAATATGTTTTCTTTTTAATGGTTCCGCTAAGGTATAGGTGTGGTTGAACATCAAGAAGAGTGTCCCTCAAGGCAGATGGTTATGTAACAACCATGGTGAAAATTACATGTAAAAGAAGTTAGTAAATGCATAATAATAACCACAATTGATGGGACACTTATTCCAAGCCAAATATTGGGAAACACATCCTTGTGTGGGTGTTCATTTTGTTTATTATGGCTATGGAAATTGGAAAAGGCAATGGTAAATGCTTTGGAAAAGAAAAATGGCATTTTTGGAACATTTATTTATCAAAATAATGGAAATCAGGAGAAAAGGGAAGTGAAAGGTCACAGGTTGCATGTGGGGAGGAAATTGATGGAAAATAATGGAAAATGAAGAAATAAAATCCTAATTGATAAAAAGGCTTTTGAGGATCAGTTTGTAACCTTTTTTTAGTTCAATTTTGGAACTCTCTCTTTATTATCTCTCTTTCTCTCACTCTTGGACACTAAGAGTTTTCTTGGAGCACTTTGGCATTGGATCAAGAAAGGAAAATAAGGCATGAGGAAGGAAGGACCAAAACAAGGAAGAGTGGGATCACGCAGCTACAGTTGGATTATTTGTAGGTATTTATTTTCATGTGTGATTTCCTTGTTAGATTTGGCATGCATGTTATTGCATGTGGTTCTTTTGTTGTTATGGCATGGATTTTTCTAGGTGTGATGATGTTTTTAGCCTAACCTTGTTCTAGATAGCCATGGTGTGATGGGTTTCTCTTGTTTTTGTTGAGTTGGATTGTCAGATGGATTTGAAGCTGAGTGAGGTGGATCTCCAAATAATAGAACACATGGCCTAGTAACCACTAAACCAAATTGTGGGTTGCGATAGTCGGATTTTGTGTTGCATTGGTGGGCATAGGAATCCTCAATCGATGAATGTTGAGATATAAGTTAAATCCTAGAGGTGGTTTCCATTGATTAGGTCTAGGAATCCTTGGCAATGAATGGTGGTATATATAGTAAATCCTAGAGGGTGGTGTCTCGATTTAGGGCCTAGTGATCACTAGATCAGATTGTGGATTGTGGTAAAGCCTGAGAGACTAGAAGATAAGAAAATTCCTCACGGTGGAGGTGGAGAAATCAGGGGGTACCCATGGTTGGTTTGGCCTAGTGGTCTGGTGGAGATCATGGTAAATCATGTTATTACATTTTTATTATGTTGGCCTAATGATCCAAGATGGATCATGGAAAAGCCTAGTTTCTATTGATGAGGGCAAGGTAGTTTAGCCTCAATATGCTCTCGTTGGTTCTTTTGGTTTGAGTCCGACATGCATGCTTGGAATATGGCACAGGGGTGAATGGTTGAAGAGAGAATTGGCTCAACCATTCCATGATCGGGCGGAACGTGGTAGTCTCATCCAGGGTTGGATTTTTCATTCTTTAATAAGAGGTTCTCTCCTTGATATTTTATGTATAATGTATGGTTTTATATGTGGAATTTATGGTTTATGTATCCTTTATATTTCTATTGTTATTAAGCTAGTTATAAGCATGTATTATGACAGTGATGTTCTATGTCTTTCCTCATCTTTTTATTTGTAAATGAATGAACAATGTATCTATGACCTAATAGATGATAATCCAACTAATAATATAAGGGAACATTGCTTCTTAGCGATTGTCAGATAAGTATAAGACCCCCATGCTTAAATATGTTGTTTACACTTATAGATTACATATTTGTGATATGTTTGACGAAATTTATGTCATGGCTAGTGGGGGTCCAGTCAAGCCCTTATTTAAGTAATTGTATTTGTATCATTATTCCCTTGTTATCTTTTTGTTCTGAAGGTGTCATTTAGTTATGGTCAGTGACCTGAGATCTTAGCTTGAAAAACAAGCTCAAATCCTAAGGGCGTTGGCATAACACTAAGAAAAAAAAATTGTGGACATTGCCATACCATGTTGTGGGAATGTCCAAATCCTTCTAGATGCATGCATGCCCAAACCATGGGAGCATCTGAGAGTTAATTGGTCTAAAAGCTTAGTGGGACCCAGGAGATGGTTACCTGAGAGGGTTGAATGGTTCTTGGGAATCCTGTTGCTAATGTGTAAGGTTTGTATAGTGTTTTTCTGTCGGTTCCACTTCCTTAAGGTGACTTAGGAGGTCGAATCATATCATAGTAGTCTCTCATGACATATTTACTCTGGTTGGTCGATTACTTGGGTAGATGTGGGAGGAGGGTGTTGCAAAGTATGTGTGCTTCCATCAATGACAAAGGGGGAGATTGTTAAAATGTAGTCGTCATTGATGTAACCAATATCCCTCATGGTTTGAGAGATATGTCTATTTGAAGTTGAAGCCCCAATGTGTGGGTAAAAACCCTAAAGGATGTTGGTGTGGCATTCTATCACAAGCGAACACATTGTTCAAATTAAGGAAGTAGGGTTTTCATCAAGTTCTGTGGCTAAAATAGGTCATGGAGGACTTCAAATATTATTTTGATCTTAGAATGGGTTTTGGACTTCAATAAAAAAGAAATGCTCATCCCGAAAGGCAAACAACCTCATATTTTGGGCTCCAAAAATCAAAATTCAAATTTTGGATAAGGTTCTCCCTCCTAAATTTCCATAAATTAGTTACCCAAAACTATTTATTCCCAAACTATATAAAGGCACCTCATATTACCTCTTATTACAAGAATTTTTAACACATAACATTTTGATAAAGTTATGGAATATCTTCGGCCCTGTGGAGCAGAAGAAAATCAAATGAGAGGCGAGAAGGGTTCACAAACCATGGGTTGTTAGTTTATTGGTACAGTATATGGGATTCATTGGGTTATCTTTTCTAGGAAGTGTATGAAGTATATTATGCCAAGATGTATATTGTTTCATTCTTAAGCTTATGTGGTTGAGCTTGTACCTATAAATTCGTTGAAGGATGTTTTCCCTTTGTTAAGGAATAGTTCTATGCCCAGACTTGAGACTTGTTTTCCTAGAGCGAATATGAAGTCAGTTTGTTTGAAGGTATAAATCTATCTTCTATAATTTTTTCATCCTTGCATAGGGCATATTTTTTAGCAATATCATGATAATTTGGTCATCAAATTTTAAATAATACAAGAGGGGTTTGTTTGATATAATAGTAGTTCTGGGTAATAAATTTATGCATAAAGGATTGCTTCTCTGCAACTTTAGAGCCTAGTGAAGGAGAGAAAACTTAATTAATTGGCATAAGACTATCTAGTTAGAGAAGACTAAGGATCTTAAATTTTTTGAGGCATCATTTCTATGCAACCTTGATCTATTGCATTAGATTCAAATCATGAGTAAAGGTCCTTAATGTACATAGGTTTTGGTTCTCCTTTTCTGAGATTTGTTTCCATCACAAAAGGTTTGAATCTGTCTAACTGTGGTCTTTGGTCTATGTTAGAGATGGACGCCTAAAGTCATTGTATAAATTTTTAAGTTATATTTAGGAGGTTCAAACCTCCTAAAAGTGTTTTTGTGTCATCAACACTTTTATGGATACGACCTAATATTCTCTAGTTAAGTTGCTTGCATCTGAGTGAAGAAGTGGGCTAATTGCAACATTATTTTGAGTGTATACATTTATACATGTTGTATATGCAATCCTTGAGCCTACCTCTATGAGTGAGTCCTAGATTCATGACCTATGGTTAAATCATTGATGCAGTTACATTGAACAATTCAACCTCCATATACCAAGTAGATTTGATGTTGGGTATCATTGAAATTCATTTTTTATATAACAGTGCTCAATCTACAAGTTAAATGTGGTTATTAATATGCATTGTTGAGGTTTGGTTTAGACTCACAAAATGAGTTTACTTGCAGTAAGGTTTTTTATTAAGAACAACTTCATCTTCATATTGACATCTAATGCCTTCATCATAATACTGTAATAACAATCTCATTGAAGAAAAGTGTCTCTTGATCTTGTCACAGGGGATACTAAAAGTAATATTCAAGGGTACTATAACAATAGGTTGATAATAATCAATGAATTTTATTAGTTAAATTTCTTTCATCTTGCAGGAGTAAAGGAGTTATTGTTAAACAAGTCTCATTTTGTCAGCTTCAGTAGTACTATCACGAGTAAGGGCATCTGTGATTTCCATATAATTTTCTAGCAGTTTATAAGAGTGACATATTATCTTGGAGAAAGGGTTTCTGTAGCAAGGGATTTAGTGTTAGGTTTCATTGTTATATCATTTGGGGCTTCATTATTTGTGTGAAGGTTTCAATGGATATAAGGAATTTATTGAATATATTGTAAGTGGGTCATTATCTATGGTACAGGAGCCCACAATATCTTGTAAGTGGGTCATTCTCCGTGGTATGGGAGCCGACAATAGTTGGTCTAATCTATTATCATTTTCAGGGTGGTAGGGTGGTTCTAGGGCAAGTTGGAGTTTGCAAAGGTGTTGGATCATCCTTTTAACAACACCTGATAAACCTAGGGCATTGGAGCGTCCTTCCAGTTGGAGATGGAAAATCAGACACTTTTATATAGTACTATGGAGTTGGGGCTTCCCTTTCTAGTTGGAGTTGAAACATTATCTACTCATAAATTATTAGAGAAGCGTTCAGTGGTTTTTCTCCTTGAAGGGTTTCCATGTAAAAAATTTGGTGTCAATTGTCTAGTGTTTGTTTATGCTTTGAATTTGATGCTGAAGATTAATTAATGTTGTTAAAAGATTAATAAGTTACTAATTGATAAGAAATATTAATTCAACCTGTCTCAGTATTTCCAATGGCTTCTATGGGATCATGGGGAATCCAATTTAGATAACATAACCACTCAAATACTAATATCAAGTTTTTAATTATCTATTCAATATTTTAGATAAATTTTGAAATTATTCATAAGGCTAATGGTTATAGTTTAAATGTAGGTTGTTAAACCATTGTGGAAAGAGGTTGACTACTTGAAAAAATGTAAAATGGGATTGATAGGCTTGGTGGGAGATGGGTGTGCAGAGCCAATATGACCTCGTATGCCAACTTGTATTATCATATATACATGCATGCACAAACCTAAGCAAGTGTGCATGGAAAAAGATAGATTACGTTTTAAACATATATTATTATTTATACATGCATATTGAATCTAGGTTTTGTTTGAACTTGATTTAAGTTTGAACATGGTCCATACATGCATGATCACACAAATTGTACTTCTATTATTATTTATACATTATCATGGATTATACATTTCTATAGTTTTATATTAAATTATCTATTTGTCCACGTACCTAGTTTATAGTCTTATGTTTGAATTTTCCATTTGTCGAGTTTTATGTTTGTCTATGCTCATTTTCATGCTTAACTAGATTTTATATTTCAGGTTTCATGTGAATGTATTATTTTAATCTTTAATTGTATCTATATATGTATATATGTATACATCTATATATGTATATGTATATGTATATGTATATGTATATGTATATATAATATGGATATATATATATAATATATATAAATATATATATATAGATAGATAGATAGATAGATAGATAGATATAGATACTCATGTTGACATTATGATCCTCACCCTCCAATATTTTTCTTACACTTGAATTTTGGAGTGCACCAAGGATCTTATGGTCTACCATATTATGGTTGCTCCATGGTCATTTGATGTTTTGTCAAGTGTTTAAGTCTTCTTCCTAGTTTTAAATTGTCAAGTCACTTGCTCACACTTGCACAGTCCTGATTGAACTCATGAGCACACTTTCTTTTAGATAACCTCAAATAGGAAAAGCACCCTTCGTTAAGATAGCACATGTGCAATGTTCAACTCATGACAATAGTGAGTGCACACATTTCTTTGATAATCCCCCTCACTTTGGTTGCAATTGTACTTATATTTTGATTATTTTTCTTAACTGTCACTTTTGCGCACTTTCTCTTTTACAAGTGTTTCTTTCACAATTATGGTTGTTGATTTTTCTCGCTTTAACTTTAAATTATAAGTGTCATTTTAATGTTATCTTCAATATGGCATGTTTCACTTTCAAGGTCATTCACATTTTGCAAGTTTCTTCTTCATGATTTCCTCATGTTGTAGATGTCACTTTTGTTCTTTTCACTCTTGCATGTGTCGCACCTTTGCGTATCACCAAAGATAGTTCTAGCACACCCTTCTACATTACATTTTCCTACATATCACTAGAATATTCTCTAGACACATTCTTCAAGCTTAGCACACACTTTGCTCATACTCATCACTCTTATCGTGACTTGTGTTCTAAAGGTTGTAATGTGTTGTTTCAATTGTCACACATAGAAATAGGTGTCATTGGTTATCATTTGAAGGTTTGATTAATCTGTGTGATCCATGTTTGGGTCATGTTAGGATGCATTTCTTGATCCTAGTCTGTTGGTCACACACAACCATTTTGAGTGCTCTTCTTGGTCCTCTTGCTCGGTGCAAGTTAAGAAAGCTTCAATCTTTCACCAGGTGATGAGAACCAACTATTAATGAGCCTAATTGATGTATATTTTCCTCCCATACCTTTTCACTAAGTATTTTCTAATGTATCCCCCCTCTCGTAGTGCTTTAGTACCTCATAGGATAAGTGACCTAGCCTTTTATTGCCTCCCTCAGTGAAAAGTGCATTCCAGATGAAAAACTATCCATTGTTGTAGATATTTTCTCCCTCCCAAGCCTAAGCTCACTTCAAAACAACGAAGCAAAATTTGGAACAAGAAGTGCACTTCGAAACAATGAAGTGTACTTTGAAACAATGAATCACACTTCAAAACAACAAAGCACACTTCAGAAGAACGAAGCATAAAGCCTTAAATCACGCGGCCTAGTCACAAAGCTTGAGACCTTCATCCTTCCTTCTTCTCTTAGGGCGCATGGTGCAACCACGAAGCCTCAAGCCTTCATTTGAGCTCAATCCTTCAACTCAAATAATTTCACCCTACTTAGTCCTCTTGAGTGCATGAGTGCATCGGGAAGGCTCAAAGCCTAGCCCCTTAATCCCTTTGACATGCGCCCTTGTGCCCTCCCTAATCTCCTTGAGTGCACAAGCGTACCCCGAACCTACAAATGATTTTCCTTCACGCTTTGGACATGCACCCTTTGCCCTTGAGTTCTCTCTCTCACTTGCTTGAGCACATAAGTGCACCTTGAAGGCCCCTTGTGAGCCTTGACCTTTCATTGCCTTCAACACAATAAAAATGAACATTGGAGCCATGCTAAGCCACTAATGATTTTGATTTCACCCTACTAATCAAGTCTCCTTCTTTTAACCCTCTTGTAGGCCTATTATGAGCTAATCATTCCATGAGATAGGTAGCAATAGAATATATATCTTTAAGATAGATTTCATTTTGTCATGAATGATTTTCATTGGCATGACTACCTTCTTATCATGATAACGTGATGTTCAAAGAAGATAGCAAGGAGAAAGCAGAAAATAAATACATTTGGAGAAGAAGAACAAAAGAGAGCTATAATGGAGACATGAAGAAAATCATGGACCAAGACAAAAAGAAGACATTGCATGATGGCTTAGACAATTCTGATACTATCTCAAGACCCTTTGGAGGGTGAAGATAAGAACAAAGTGGATCCTTCATGAAGATGAAGCATTGATTAGATCTACCACCAAGAATGCAAGATGAATCAGCAAGGAAGATAACTTGGCATTGTCACCTCATCATGAAGCCCATGTCATCATTGTCAAGTTGTACTTGTACAAGTGTCATCATAATGGTGATTAAGTGTCCATGTGTTATACCACATCATTGTGGAATGTAATGATGTATATTCATAGAAAAGGAAAAAAATTAATATCTGGAATTCCAAGAGTCATACGTGAAATATGAAAAGTCATGTAGTCATATATGGACAAAACGTCTTTAGGAGAGGTCCAAAAGTCACATGGATAAGTCCAAAAGTGGTTTAGAAGTTCAAGAGTTGTTTAGAAGTTCCAAGGAAATATTATAAATCTTATAGTCATAAGGGTAAACCAAGAGCCAAGGGGAGATGAACATCCATTCCTCTTGTTATAAAAGAAACAGCATAACTTAAGAAAAAGGCTTTTGGAGGCTTAAGCTTTAGAGAGCTAGTCTTGGCTTCTCTACTTGGCATAGGAGATAAAAACTATTCTTTAGAGAAGCAAGAAGTGACTTAATGTTCCACTACTGGAACTAGTGTCTCATCATTGTAACTATGTACTTTGATCTTTCACCTAATTGAAATTCAATGAGCTAACACATTTTCATGCATGTATCGTAAATGTTTTAAGAATATTCTTAGGATGTTTATGGTATATGTTGCGTTCATAGGTACAAGAGAAATTGAACTTTTTTGGTGGATTTGGTACTTATCTTATTGAGTGTGTGTTGTATTCGCTTTACAATCAACAATGTAAACTTCGAAACGGGAACTATAAACTCAAAACGGGAACTCTGGCCCAAAAACCCCCAAAAAACATCAAAAACAGTGCTAAAAACGAAAAGTGTGTATACTGGAACGATGTTTTTTTTAGGTTCCAATTTTGAATGTGTTTTAAAAATGGCGGTGACTACAAAATTTACTACGAAATTTTCGTGCAAAATATAGCTTCAAAACGAAAGTGATGCTACTGGAATAACGTTTTTTTTTAGGGTCAATTTTCAAACTTTTTAAAAAATGCTAATAAAACCAATTTTTTATGTCTCAAAAAAAGTTAATTTTTAAGGAAAAAACACATTAATGTTTCTGGTAGAATATCATTTTTCTTGAGTCTTTGATGAGAGAATCCACAGTAAGAGAATTTTTACACCAACGTTTCGAATCTCAAATGGGATCCATCATCAGGGTTGAGAGAGAGATGATAAAAGAAGAGCAGGATGGAAGAAATAAATACCCATGAGGGTATTCTTTCCCTTATAGGTATTTATTTCTTCCATCCTGCTCTTCTTTTATCATCTCTCTCTCAACCCTGATGATGGATCCCATTTGGGATTCGAAACGTTGGTGTAAAAATTCTCTTACTGTGGATTCTCCGATCAAAGACTCAAAAATCACAAACCACAGATCTCTGAAATCATTTTTCTTTCCTAAGTATAAATTTAACATGTTTTCAACCACACAATGCTAGATAAAAAAGAAATTGAAATTTTTTCAACTATAAAATTAAAAAACCATGACATTATGAACAAAGTATATCATTCAATGAAATCAAAAGTCTTTATTTGTATACTAAATAAAACAGAAATTATATCTCTAATTTGATATTGCATTGTAGATATTTAAACAATAAAATTTATCATACTTAAGACATAATCCAACAACATAAAAATGCTTCATAACTTCTCATTTAACAACATATGGAAAACATTAATTTTATTTGAAGATATGATGCATACATCAGTTATATAATCTGTCTTAAACAATTATTCAAACTCACTCATATTTTCTTGCACACCATCATAATTCACATCTTCAGATGAGTGACTGGATGCTGACGAAGATGTTCCATATTCTTCTCTTTCATCAACTAGCGCCCCATCTGAGTCCACATGCATGCCCAAAATTCGAGGTTTCAAAAGTCTTCTAGATCTACGACTGGTTTCAGCAGACTCCCATGTCAACACTATTCCTTCTGGTAACAACCTTTTCAGAATCTCTATCGTCTTGAAGCGAAGAGTTCCTCTCTTTGTTAAATTGAAGTCATAAACAAGTATGTCAACATCCTCCAATTGTAATATGTCTGTGCGGCGGCGATTTATATTTGTACCCTTTCTTTTTCTTTTTCCACCATTTTGTTTGTCAACTACCATCTCTGGCTTATACACACCATTGAATGGGTGTGTATTTGTGGCATACCAATGTACTTCAACACTTGTAACATCCTCATTTTCTGTAAAGACCTTTATAACTTTAGCAACCCAAAATGGATAGCCTTTGGGATCTCCATCTGCTAGCACTGCAATCATGCCACCCTCCTTAATATCATGTACTGAACCCCTATAAAGGTCTTCCAGGGCTTCACGTTGTGCACGAGATCTTCTGGAACCAATATACATCTCTCTTTCCATTGCCTGTGAAGAATTAATAATACCTTCAGTTTGTTGCTGTTCAATAATGTTTACTTCCTCTTGTTCATTCGACACATTTTGTGGCCAAATAAATGGATTTTTCAAAGGTATATCTTCATTGGTTGTTGTTGAAATGATATCACTTTGATTATTGAAAAATGACTCCCACCAAACTGAATCAACAATGTCAAAGTACTCATATGTATATCTAATACATTTTTTAATTTCTTCTAGGCAATCAGAATAATTTATATGTCTATTCTGTCTGCGTGCATTCTGAACTTCACCAACTGATTGTAATAACAATATTTTTGATGCAAATATTGGGTGATCTGGAATGAACTTCAAAAATTGCAAACCTGATGACGGTGCCCATTCTGTAGTAGTTGAAAACTTCTTGCCCCATATTAGTGTTTTCCCATCAATTTTTTTTATACGAAATTGATGTTGGAAGCTAATATCATTAAGTTGTTCAATGCATTTCCCCTCACCATATGATCCTAGAATAAACCTTCGCATGTCAACAGTTTCATCCAACACTTCAAAAGCAAGCTCTGGCATGTATGATTTCTTAATACATTCAATTAGTGATGGCAAGCTCCCAACTTCATTCCTCCTCAATGTGACTGAAAAGCGACTGAACATCTGATCAATATGGTCATGAGTGTGCCCAAAAAGAAGGAAACCAACCTTTACCTTTTGAAAAACTCTCAATTCAACAAGCATGTTCAGATACCCAAAAACAACCTGATTTTGTTTTCACGGCAAGTGTTGTCCAATTGTAGATACAAAACTTCAGGAAGATTACCAGACCAATGAGAAATCACATCATGAATTATGGTTATGGTCAGATTTGCATCATTATGAATATTTGGAGCTGTGAAGTACACCCTTGGCAACATTTCCCATTGAAGACCATACAACCGACCAAGTGAAACTGAATAAAATTTTCCTCTTGTAGATTTTTGGGTGTGCGAACAAAATGTGGTAAAAGTGTTTTCTTCTGGTCCATACCATCAATTATCAAACCCAAATATTTATTTGGATTATCATAGCACTTCTTTCGATGCTTGTACAACTTCTTCCTTTTGTTTGTTTGTTGTTCGCGATACTCCTGAAGTTCTTTGACAATGAAATCTACACAACATAAAAGAAATTCATTAAGAAATATGTTTTTATAGTTGATGACTATACAATTTTAAAAGTTAAAGTTATGAATGATTACCTCTTTCTAACCCTTCAAATTTGTCTCTTTTTTATTTAAGAGAAGCAAATGTACTGCAACTCCCCATCATTGTCTTCTTGGGAATACAGACATTGTTGAATTCTTTCTTCCATACTTTCACAAAATATTGATATGTAATAAACCTGCCATGTCCCTCAACAACTTCTGCATATTCTTTGTATAAGTTGTAGATTTCTCATTTTGAAAAATTATCTGGAATATGTATTGTCTCTCTATTTGGCATAAAATCTCCATGCTTTGAAAAGAAACCTTTCATCCATGACATTGCAGTATTTGATAATGGCCCAAACTGTCTTTTATGACGTACTTCTGAATAAAATGTGGGATCCTTTTCCAAATTTTCTTGAATTCTCTAGAGACGAAAATTCCCAATCAAATGAAACATTTTGAAATCTTTTCTACAGATAAATAAAAGTCCTAATATGATAATCATAACCTAACAATGTAGATTGCATGCACCCAACTAAATATGAATTTTGCATGCTTTTATTCATTGACAAATATCTCTTCCTGCTTTCTAATGCAAATTTGAAATCCATATGTTTCAAGCAATCTTTTTGGTAACATCCACTTGAAATGAGAGCACTGATAGAACTTCTTCTCGTTAGATATTCTACTCTACCCCTTGTATAACTAGAACAACTTGCATTGATATGAAAAGGTCTGCTCCTACTCCTCAATACAATATTTCTTGGCAACATCTCCATCATTGGATCACCATTTGTATAAGGATTTTCATCGTCATTAAGAGCAATGTTATCCACACTATGATCAATTCTGCTTTTCAAATATTGACTTGGAGGATATTCTTCATCTTCCCCCTCTTCAGTGGTACTGTCATAGTCATTAGAATTCAAACTGAATGGAAAATTTGACTCGATGTTTAATGGATATTCTTCGTCATGTGTATTGTCAGTGCTACTCTCATAGTCCATAGAATTAGGACTACGTCGAAAATCTGACTGTTTAGTTATTTAAGATGCTACATCCTGTCCTTTGTCACTACTAGCTTTATACTCATTAGAATTAGGACTAAGTTCATCATCCTGTCCTTCATCACTGCCGCTCTCATAGTCCTTAGAATTAGGACTAAGATGACACTGTGACACTCCATTCTTTTGAAATTCATCATCACGCTCTTCATCACTGTTGCTCTCATAGTCCTTAGAATTAGGACTAAGTGGACACCGTGACACGCCAATCTTTTTAAATTGATCCTTCTCTTCATCACTGTTTCTCTCATAGTCCTTAGAATTTTGACTAACTGGACACCGTGACACTCCATACTTTTGAAATTCATCATCATGCTCTTCATCACTACTGCTCTCATATTCCTTAGAATTAGGACTAAGTGGACACTTTGACACTCCATTCTTTTGAAATTCATTATCACGCTCTTCATCACTGTTGCTCCCATAGTCCTTAGAATTAGGACTAAGTGGACACCATGGCACTCCATTCTTTTGAAATTCGCCATCATGTTCTTCAAAACTGCTACTCTCATAGTCCTCAGAATTAGGACTAAGTGGACATCGTGACACTCCATTCTTTTGAACTTCACCATCATACTCTTCAAAACTACTGCTCTCATAGCTCTCAGAATTGGGACTAAGTGGACATCGTGACACTCCATTATTTTGAACTTCACCATCATGCTCTTCATCATTGCTGCTTTCATAGTCCTTAGAATTAAGACTAGGTGGAACTTGTGACTCTTTATTTATTTGAAATTCTCCATCCCCTCTTTCATCAGTGCTGCTCTCATAGTCCTTAGAATCAGGACTAAGTGGGAGAATTAACTTTCTACTCATAGTGGAAGAATTCCCTCTATATTCATCAATATGAATAGAGTTGTTACGCGATGAAGATGTTGATGGTTTATAAATCGAAACTTCACTATCAGAACAATCCATCCCTTTCAAATAGAAAATATTGAATGATACAAATGGGGAGTCTCCTAAAGATATTATATAGCTTAAAGAATGAATTTTTCCCTCCAAAAAGTTTCGCAAAAATATTTCCCTCTAAAAATTTTCGCGAAATGTTTCCCTCCAAAAAATTTGTTAGATTTATTTACTTTCATTATTTTATTCTACAATTTATTGAAAAATGTAAACTATTTTTTTTTTTTTTTATGAAATAAATCATTAAAATAAAAAATGTAAACTACAACTTCTACATTAATTATTTTAATAATTAAAGTATATAATATTTACTAAATAATTGATTTTTTTTTTAATTTTTATAATATATTATAAAATAAATTAATCCCACATTCAACCCATTGTAAAACAATTCTACAATATTCGCTTATAATATTTTAAAACAAATTATCCCACATTAATCGTACGGAAAAACATCTCTGTAATTTCACTTGGATATTAAATTTCATTATCACTATTACTCACGTCACATCCAGGTTTTCTAAAGTTCATTGAAAGACTCGAGAATTTGTGGAGCAAATATATTGCTATCAACAACATATTCAACAAATAATTCTCGCAATTGAAAGGTAAGTTCAATTTTTTTCCTTCAAAATTTTCATATTAAATTAATTTAATGAAGAAGATTTTTTTTTTTTAATTAATAATTTTTTTGAGCCAAATTAACAATTACATCCATCATGAGCATGGTGGGCCTGATCAAACTTAATTGCCCAATAGCCGTGGGTGGGTCATCGTGGTGGGCGGGGAGGTCGGGCGAGGTAGGTGGACGGGGGTAGAGGGAGGACGCCACAACCCGACTCACTCCCTATCACCAACCACCCACTCTCGACACCCTGACCTCCTTCAACCACAACCCGTGCCCCTGCCTCCTTACCCCCTCTCCACATCCCTACATGACTCGTCAACACTCCCATCCCTACCCGCACCT